>QAXH01006287.1:0-19153 GCA_004335635.1 Chloromonas sp. AAM2
AGGAACTGTACCCACAGACCCACACGGAGCATGAGTACCCACATGCAGCAGGCTAACTGTACCTGCAGCACCTGGACGAGCAAAAAAAGGCGTTTGAATGGAAGTCCAGATGCGATTGTAACAGCCATCCGCAAGTGAAAACACTCCCTGCCAGTTCGCACGCCAATCACAAGTGTTCAACACACAAGGGCTGCGAGCTCGGCACACACAGGGACTGAAAGCACCTGACGCACCAGAACTCAAGCACCTTGAGCACACAAGGATTGCAAGTATGGCTTTGCGAAACGGAATTGCTTAGTTGAAGCAGCACCGTGAGCCCATCTGCTATTGTTGCTATGTTAAGAAAAGCTGGAACGAAGAAGGCTCAGAGGCTGTGAGACCACTGATAGGCTGCATTGGCAGGTTGGTCCTGCATTACTCTGACCATCCTTATGTGCTGTGTGGGGATGTGCATTCACACAGGCAGCCGATGATGCGCATGCCGTTCACTGCTTTTCAGATCGACAAGTGGGAGAGTCTGTTCGGCCGGCGCCTGGGCCCCACCAGCCGAGTAGTGGCCTACTACCACCTGCTACAGTCACCCATGCACGTCTGGCTACCACTGCTCACAGCTGTAGGTGTGAGGTGCATAGGAAGGGTGTGGCTGCACATCAGTGTCCTTGTTGTGCTGTGCCCCCTGGCACGTATGACCTCTTCCCTTCCTTTGTATAACAAACAAGTCTCGTCTTGCAGGCACAGGCCAACTGGGCAGTTTCTCCTGCACGCCTACCTTGTTTACTCGAACTTCTAATGCATGGCCTCAATAGGACTTCAGCATCGTCATTTCATGTTCACCAGCAATTCACCATGCATACCCTGGCGCATCTGTGGTGCGCATGATAGGGTCCACAACTTTCCAACTTGAAGCGTATCCACTGAACCCTCCATCATGGTCATAACAACACTTCATGACAGGATACACATCTGCTTACTTGCGCAAAGCCAATCACCACAATCTGTTTGCAGGGAGTGCCCAGGTGGCGTGGCGTGCTGTTCAGGATGTTCGCTCTCCCATGCGTGGCCATGATCAAGATGGGATACGTGAGTGAGACTGGAAAGCGGCTGGGCTGTAGACAGGTGGGCTGACAGGCCAAACACGCCACTGGGCGTCAGTGATAGCAGGGTGAGCCTGGGGGGTCTCTGTTGCTCAAACATTGGGCATGCGTCTCCATTGTACGCAGCTACCGACAACAAGCAGGAAAGCAATGGGTGAAGGACGAAATACATGATTGAGTCACGCCTGGCATGAGGGTGGGATCATGGGGCAGTCAGGCCAGAACCGTTACCGCAGTCGCACGCCAATCGTGTTCCAAGTTGCTGCGGTAGCGACTGCGGCTGCGCTTTTTCCGTCAGGGTGACCAGAGCAGGACGGTCATAATATGCTAGAAGGTGCATGTTCGGAGCATGGCTTTGTGCATGAGGGGCGCAGGGAGGTCCAGCCATGGAGAAGGACAGCTGGTGGATGGTGTGCCGCCAGGGAAGGCCATGTGCAACGTGCTGTGCGTTTTAACCACCAGCCGCTCGGCCACTCAAACCTCACCCTGCAACCTACATTATTGTTACACCTTGCGCTGCGGCTTGAGGCATTCACGTCTGGCTTGGCTTGTTGTTGTTGTGCAGCGGGTCAACGCTGCGGGAGCGGAATCGGCCATCAACAAGTGAGCACCCTGACTACAACAGCTCAGGCATTCGGCAATGACTCTAGATGCCACACAGCCACACGAGTTCAGATTGCATTTTGATTTGAGTAGTTATGGGTTATAAAACATGGGAGTGATCAAAACAGATAGAAAAAACCATCGAAAGTTTGCCCAGGACTGGCTCAGGACGGACGCTGGCAGTATGCTTAACACATGCAATTTGTACGGATTAGAGTTAGTTATTCTAGTGGCGGAACACGTAAAGTACCTACCTTCTAAAGGGGGGAACATTGGGAAACGGTTGCTCATACCCCATAACACGGCGGTCACGCCAGGCACCGGCATAGGGAGCGTCACGTAATAACACAACCACACTTATGGCAGGGTTCGGTTCATAGTTGCCTCTGTCCTGACTCACGTACTTCGCTTACTTTACTTCCTGTTTTTGTGGACGCGCACATAGGGTTCGATCCATATTTTCCGAGGTGCCCAGTGCGGTATCGGACGGTCCATGTTTGCCTTTGCCCAACGTCCTGTTCCTGTGAACCTGTACAGGGTGCGGTCCATCTTTGCCGAGGTGTCGAGTGCGCTATCAGACGGACGGCCCTTCCTGCTGCCCGGCAGCACCGCACCCACCGCTGCCGACATCACATTCGCAGCGCTGGCGGCCCCGCTACTGGGCGTGAAAAACTACGGAGGAAGGTGAGAACGTCATGCGGTTGAAGTGCTTGTAGTTGGGTCCGGTCGGGATCTGGCTGGTTCTGAAGTCTCAAGGTACCACCGCAGCAAACTCCACATTTGCAGCCCTGGCGGCACCGTTGCTGGGGGTGTACAATTACGGTGGAAGGGGTCAGTGTGCCGATGCACTGCTTACGTGCATGACGCTCACACACTACACACATGGGGCTTTGCTCTTTTTGTCACGTGGCTCGGAGTCTGGGTCACGTGGTTCTGTTGGTTCCCGTGCAAGAGTTGGGCTGGTTCCATTCTGACCGTCCAGGCGGCCAGTCTTGTGTGGGCTGTCACAAAGTCGTCCAGGGCAGCCAAGAAGTAATCAACATGTGCGTTTGTGCTTGTAATTGACCGACAGGCGCGTGGCATGCACAGGTGTCCACACGTATGTGCCTCTTGTGATTGCAGATGCAACATAGTGGTGCCCCTGCCAGAGTCTGAGGACTGGCCGGGCACCGAGCTAGCCGTCACTCGGGCGGGCAAACACGCACTCCGCATGTACGATGAATTCCGCATGCCAGCAGGAAAGGCAGAGGTCAAGAACCCCCTGGCTGCGCGGCTGTAGACTGGTAAGTGCTTTATGAGTCAGTGTGGTGTCTCGGAGTCTAGGGATTCAGGCAAGATGAGTCACTATGCCGGCATGTAGTTTGTTGGCGCCAGGGAACCATCACAGGACGCGGAATGGCATGGGCACTGCCCGGACCTACCCTGAGCAAGACAACAAACAAAGAGTGAGGTGGACAAAGCAGGAACGACGGACAAGCAGTGTAGGAATGATAGTAGGATAGGAAGAGGCAGGTTCCTTGGCATAGGAACAGGCACTCAACGTTCTCATAATCTGTGGCATCACCGGCTACAAGGGCCTGGTACACCCTGCGCTGGTGCTTAAGACGGAGACAGGTTCCAGCCGGATTCATGTCTTGATGCAGGGCACATAGAACTCGGGCACAGGCTGAGCGGGGACACCCTGAGTGATTTGACATACCTTTGACGGTTGTGATTCGTTAGACAGCTACCTGAGGGCTCGTTCAATAGGTACCTGTACCAAGCATAGGCACCTGAGGGAACGGAGACAGTGCGTGTAGTGGCACCTGCATGCATGCAATGCAGTTCGGAACCCTGGGACTACTGGCTAATCCAACGTGCTGCTGATCTCCAGGCTTTTGCTGGCAGTTTCAGAATGTACTGGCACACATGGCAGTGACGTGTCAAGGACGTTTCAAGGCTGCACAGACATCTGAGACCACTTAGACCATTCATGGCACTGCAACCATTCACGCCATTCACGGCACGGCTGTTGAGTGAGGGCATGGAGGTGTGGTTGTTTGGCAGGGGACATTTTACTATTGATAGGCTTAAAGGGACCAACCCAGACTACAAGTCTGAGGCAGCAAGCTGGTGAATATGCTGGGTCTCAATAGCAAAGGGCTAGCTGCGGAAAGCTAAGCCTATAGACATTGGTCAAACCAGTAAGGAATGTGACGGCATATAGAGCAGTTATCCTGACACTGTCATGCACTGCACCAGTGTTTGCAGCGCACAGTTCCAAATGTACTTGAGGCAAAGTGTACATGGCTTTCAACCATGGTATAGCATTACGCGGTGGGCTGATGCTTGCACAGTGATTGATCCTATGTATGTCTGTTTATCTCAATTTCATTACGTGGGATGAATAAGTTGTACTGCTTTTATGCGGGATGAGATAATTTTCTTGCGGGATGAGATACCTCTCAAGGTTGCAGCGCAAGGCTGCAACTCTGATGTCGGCTTGGAATCTGTACAGCCGTGGATTCATGGTAAATGCAGAAATTGAAGTAAAACTGCAATAGGGTGTGCAGTATTGCATGAGTTTGCTCAAGAGTGTGAAGCAGCTGGAACACTTGGTGGCGACGTACATCACAGACTTCTGAGGTACCGGTCAGAATGGGTCACACACCCGCTTGTAGTTCCTGTCTAGTCCTGGTTTGCTGTCCCAGAAGTGGCAATGCACCGTCTACCACAACACGCGGTGTTCACTCCGAGGTTCACCCTGCGTGTGGTTAACACACACACACACACACACTCTTACACATGTTTTTGCGGACACACACTGGTTCCAGTGACAGTCCCAAAATTGTCCCAGAACTGGCAAACTTCTTTGTTTTTGTGTTCTGTTTTGGGCCTGGACTCTGGATACATTTTCTGAGGTTAGCATGCGTCTGGAGCACATGCTTGACAACGTCTGAGTTTGATATGAGTTTCGCGCTTGAAGTGCTACTGTGCAGGTTCACGTGTGTTATACATGGCTATGGCAGCTTGGTAGATATAGAGGTGGCCCACTTGGACACCCCAGTGACTGGGCTTTCCCAGGCATGCGCCAATGAATGCGACGAGTGTGCTGGTAATTAGGAAGCACAAATAATAACTCCCTACACTTGTCTTCTGTTGACCTCGTCCTGAATTAAGGTTGTGTGCAGGCACTAGAAGTGGTGCAGTGCGTGAAAAAAAAGTACTATTGTAGCAGTGCATGGCAGACGCTGGGCTTGAACTGCACTAGAACTGTTTTTGGTATGGCAACAGCAGATGTTGCCGTGTTCGGTGAGCATTGTGCATGCGTCATGGCCACCTTCAGAATTGCACATGCGTCATGGCCACCTTCAGAATTGCACATGCGTCATGGCCACTCTGGCCAGGCTCAATAGCAGGGGCTCATTTGCTACTTTTCCTCGTAGCCAAGCCCATTCGTTTGCGAGTACTTGCGAATGCCATGTAAAGATGATGACGATGATGATCATGTGTTGGTCATGTCTGACTAATGTCAGATGGAGGGAAGCTCGCATGGGAGAAATGGTGTCTTTTACATGACCTTGGTTCACGCACACACGCATGGCTTTTAAGGCTAAGAGCAGCAACTTGCATTGCCGGCAAAACTAAACTCCATAGTACACATTGGGAAACAAGCCAGAACCACCCATTTGTCCTATCGTGGCACATGTACATCCCCTGCGTTCAAACTCCTGTGCAACTCAGCAAGCATGGGCTGAGTCAGACTGCCACTCAGTCATGTCATACCAAAGCATGGCTATCTGCAGGCGTTCTCATTGTCAAGTGGCCTAAATGCAAGAGAGCAGAACCCGAACAACAGCCACCACACGTAGATTGACATGGGCCGAATCGCTGCCACCTGCGGTTGACCCGTCTACACGGCGTTCGCACCACCTTGCTGAAAAGATATTGAGCCTGCTCGTCAAGTCACGAAAGGCAGTGCCTGGCCCACATCATGAATTGTCTTCATTTGCCTGGCCAGCAGGGACCCTTGACTAAGTGGCAAGTGTGACCATAGGTGAAGATGACCCACGTCAGCAGGTGTGCCCTAAACGGGAAGCCATCCGCATGAACTGTGTGTCCCTTGCCAGCCGGAATCTGCCACCCTGCATCGCATGCCTTTCCTCCATTGCTGTCGCTTCACGGTGGTGAAAGAAGCTGAGACCACAGCTCACGCCTTCTGCTCCGGCTGCCATGGCTCGTACCTGCAATTGGTGGATTAACATCAACAGGTGATGCATGGGACATGGCATGAAGCCATGAGTGAAAGGACATGCATAGAGAAAACCCACAGATGTTGAGAGGATGAGGAGGGCGACATACAAGTAGGTGTACATGTCAATGTTAAGAGTTACCGTCTGTGAGTGAGGGAAACCATGAGTGTGAGTGAGAAGATGACAAGTAGCAAGTCCTCAACACAGCAGCCGCACAGCACCAACGAGTGACCACAGTCAAGTTCAGACTCAACTGGTCCAGCGCAAACTGGTCTGACAGCATTGCTGCAGGACAAACTGCAAATCCGGCAACTGGCACGCTGCTTTGTTTTTTTCGTCATGTCATCACACCAGCATTACGCCACACGTCTTGATACCACGTTGTTCCTTGTCCCATGCACTAGACACTCACTTCTTCCAGTTCCTGTTCTGTGTCTTGAAGTGCCCCTTGGGCGCGTACGACTCCTGGGTACCCGTGCGTGAAACGTACGACTCAACAGCGTAGATAGGCTTTTTCCAATCATACCTGCAGACACACATGCGCAGGTCATGACGTATGCCAATTCATCTTGCTGCACGACCAACAACAACGACTTCAGCAATATTGCTTCGAAACACGACTATCTGTTGGCAGGGTGAGGTGAAGTCGCAGAGGGCAAAGGGCAGCTGTGCTCTGTTCAAGAATTCGCAAGCAGCAACCCTTTGTACCACCTCTTACTTCTTTGACAATCCTTTTTCAAATCCCAATTTTTTAATCACATGCTTACAGAAATGCTTTTGGCCAATCTGTGAATGGCATGTAATGATGATGACATGGGCCCTGTACTTACTTTCCCGGTGGGTAGTCGTTGATGCCATGCAGCCACCCATGCCATTCAGCGGGCACACCGGTGGGGTTGTAGTTGAACGAATCCTGGTACACCACCCAGCGCTTTCGCCCTGAAGCCATCACAGGGGAACCACCATGCTGTCACCATCAGGTAGTAACGATCAGCATGATCCGATTAAGGCCACCAGGTGATTTGAAAGGACCCAAGTCATGGGTGTGCTCAAAGCATGCGATGCATGACAGGTTGTACTTAGCTGCTGGACATGTGGTCCAAAGACAGCAACATACAGGAGTGTAGTGCTGCTGAGCACATGTGCATGATAGGTGCATGGACTGGGCATGGCAGGCGATAAGGAATACTTTTGAGTCCGCTGTGACTGGCAGCATCTCTGTCAGGTGGAACAGGTGGTGGAAGGTGGCTGACCATGGCCCTGACTCTAGGCCAGAAGTGGTGGGATGACCTGGTTGAAGCAGCATGGGATGACTACTACATGGCCGTAAAGGCTGCCCGCTGTATGCTGGTCAGCACCTGACTGAGAAGTGCGATCTAGAGCGGTGACTGCCAAGGCGGTGATGCATGTGTGTCAGCCTGGTCAGGCTTAGCTGCGGGAGCTGCACTGAGGTTTCCTGGTAGGCTCTGTGGTGAACCCCAAGAGCATGCATGCTCTCCGCAGGCCCTAGCTGCATGCGAGACGTGCCCATGTTGCTTGTTCACGCACCGTAGCCCAAGTTATTGTTCTCGTAGTACTTGTTGCCTGCAGATGACCAAAACAAAGGGTTTGTAAGCGTAGCCTTTCACAGGTTGGCCCCCTGCAAGGTAGCCTTGCATGCCGAGAACGTCTAGCCCAGCGTACCTAGATGATCCTGGCCCATGAGCGTGCCTGCTGTGTAGCCCTTGAACAGCTTCATGTACCTGCACAAAAGATCACAGGCTGCAGGTTATCGCCGGCTCTTGGTCTGCCAAGCAAGGCGATGCCTGAAACACTGTTGGCGTCGTGGTTGCAGCTCAGGTGCGCACCCGATGTTGCCATCCGCGAAGAACTTCAAGCCCTCAAAGCTGAACAACTGCCCGAGTATAGACTTCTTTCCCGTGCCTTCCAAGACCTTCTTGACATGCTCGGAGAGCGACTTCGTGATTGACATGGCAACCACTGTCTGGGCAGACGAGCCTGTTCTACCAGACTCTTGTAAGCCGCACACAGAAGATGATTCTGTTAAGAGACAATCGCATTGGGATTTGCGATGGGTCACAACCGACGAAAACGTGTTGAGGTTTGCATGGATAATGGTGTCAACCTCTTGCGAATCTGCATCCCACATGCCCCCTTGTTTGCGCAGCTCAGAGTCTCCTTCTTAAAGTCCAGGCTTGGGCTGGACTTGCATGCAGCACCATGGTACGCTGCTTGTTGAGGCCAAGCATGCAGTTGCCACATCACTTAGCAGTTTCAAACTGACCAGGTAAATATGTGGCATGCACTCTGCGCCTGGTAGTCTGGTCCGTGTGCAAGTCTCGGACACACCTGCTCGTCTTGCCTGCCCTGACCTTGTTCCACTCCGGCAAGCGGCTCTCGACGCTGTCCTAACCCTGCAGCTTTACCTGAAGCCCTTTGCGAAGCCTGTTGTTGTTGGCGGGCGAGCAGCCGTCAGGCGTGGCCAGGACAGTGCACACGCAGGCTGCCCACAAGGCTGCCATAAGGCCTGTACGCAGCTTCTTGCGTCCCTTTCTCTAGTCTTTGACCTTAGCTTAGGCAGCTCCATCCTGTTTTGCCTTCAGTTGGCCTGCCTTGCCTGCTTTGTTCCCTGCGTTCGTTTTGCTTTCTTGCTCAGGGTAGGCCAGGGCGGTGCACATGCCGTTCCGTGTCCTCTGACGGCTTCCCTGGTGTAAATTCACACAGACACTAAGTGTGCAGATGTCTAGTGGGCCAGACCATAGCCACACGCGGCAATGCACAGACGAGCAGTCTAGACCAGCAAAATGCATCCACAATGACAGCGGAACCACTGTACTTCAACTTTTTGATGCTGCGGTGCCGGCAGGTTGCATGTGTGGCCAATCACTGTTCCTGCCGCTGATGCCTCAGAGGCTGCTGACTGTCCACGTGGTCACAAAGGTTGACAGATCAATTACAATCATGTCCAGACAACGTCCAAACAAAATGCTCAGTCTCTCATGCGCGACTGCGTGATCACCGAGCTTCCTTGTACAAGCAACTGACCACGGCATGGAGAGCCCAAGAGACTGGCAAAGAGACATCAGTGTTCAAATCCTCCACACAGCCTGTTTGAAAGTCATGTCGCACCTTCCAGACTCTACAAGCACTGCGGCCTCTCAACTGTGAAGCCTTATCAAGACCCAAAAACCCAACTGTTTGTTTATGAATGATCATCATTACATGGCATTTGCAAAACTGCCCAAAGCATCGCTTTTGGATTCAAGCGAGAGCAGGTGGGCCTATGGTCTACAAATATTGTCAACAATTCAATCCTCATCCTGGCGCCCTGGGAAGCACGGAATGCTCCCGTCGGCGTCAACCCAACCAACACATCATAAACTTTTCTGCAGCCTCGATCGTAAGAAAGTAGCCAACTAGGCTAGGCCCATTTATCCGTGCTGACGAATTGACCTGTCTGAAAGACCAGCTCCCCCTGCCTACTGCTGCCGGCAGGTAACAACTATCTGTGATGATGCTGTATCTGTCATACCGCCCTTACACCAGATAGACGTTAGCAACCTCCAAAAGCTATCCTGTCCTGCTGGCAGTGCAGCGCCTGGCTCAAGCCTTGACGCGCCCAAAGGCCAGGCATCTGCTTCGCTACAATGTTGGAAGGTGAGCATCTACGGCGTAGTCACTCTCAAGCACAGCCGTGACCACAGGAGGTGACTGACCAACGATTGCTTGTGTGCACCTCCAGGAGCGGCGGCTGAACTAGTAAGTTATTCCGGCCTGCTCTGTCATGCCTTATGTCACTGTGTGAAGTGATAGAAACACTTCAACCACCTTCACTTCAGCGGCTGCAAAACACAACTGAACTGGTGTAGCATGGGATTCAAAGGTCCTTGGTAGGATTCAGCAGCTTGCTGGTCAGAGAGGTGGCGGTGGTATAGGCGGACAGAATCAACGCTCCACCCAGGCCCATCGACAGCCAATGAAGCCACAGAAACGCGGTCTCATCCCTGCGTTCCAATATAATATAGCTCAGTATCAGTATTGGCCCTGTCGCCTGATCCAAGATACGACATGAAGCAACGCGCACGCGCTGGCGGCAATTGTCGATCACGATTCAAACCAAGTGCGTTGTCAATCGCGATTAGAAACTGTAACACCTAAGCCGCGTTCACTACCATCACGAAAAGCTTGCGTACCTGAGGCAGTGTTGGGGCAGAGCTTCCAAGGCTTCCACGAGTGAGCTGCGGAACACGTCCGGGTGCAGGTGGCCAGTGCCGGTTTCGTACACGTGGGCGAACCGTTCCTGCGGGCGAGCAACCAGCGTTGATGAGATTCAGTGATCCGCGCCGATGCACATGCAGAACCGAGGCAGGAATTCCCTCTTGGCTGTAATTCCCTCCACACATGCCTGACGTCCAATTGCACGCGACTGCTGTCATGGCCTCACCTCAAACTCCTTTCTTGCCGCTGCGCGCCTTTCCGCCACCTGTTTGGGGATGTGTGCGGCAGAAGCCATTTGCGCATCGTACGCCTTGGACCCGCGGCGCTCAAATGCCAGCCGGGCCGCCTCGATGTGCTGCTGCGCAAGGTGATCAAAGATTAGAATATTTGGCCTTCCAAAGCATTCAAACGAGCTTCTGCCCAAAGCTGCGTTAGCAAAGCATATGTGTTCAGATCCCGAGCTCTAGCCTGACGATGGCCAGAGTTATTGATCGTACCATCTAGCTCTGAAGGTTTCATATGCGGCCCGCGATGCCTCACCTGATCGCGTGTGAGCGCCTCTCTCAGTACGGCCACAGGCGGTGTGATTGCGCCTAACGCTTCCCCATGTGATGCGTACATCGGAGTGTCCGTGTGCTTGTCATGAAACGACTCCGCATCTGCAAGCGCAAAGTAACAGGCAGTATTGGAGGTGCTGCAACCCTGTGCAACCCTGAGTGCTGCAACCCTGAGCACGTCACGCACGTCAATTAGTGTGTCAAGCCACAACGAGTCTTGCACGGACCCTGCCCTGCCTGTGATTCCTCCTGTCTTCTGCAAGGGTACGTGCACGTTGCCTCCGGACTGTTGCTTGTCATGGTAAGAGTCACGTGGCGGTGGTGAAGGTGGCGGAGCTGTGCCTTGAAGCAACGCCTCGAGAACCATCTGCATGGAGACATGTCAGGGTTGAAATGGACGCTCTGCATGTTGAAAACGATTCCAGCACACATTCAAGCACCATCCCTACCACCTCAGGCCCAGGCGCATAGTAGCGGCTTACGACTTCGACGCACAGTATTGGCTCGTAATCAATCCGAGAACGACGGGCTGCATGGCTACACTGTACCCAGCGAAGTGCTGTGCCATGTGACTGCAACATCATCCCTCCAACATGCCTGGTATTCTTCGAACGTCAGGTCCGCGTGTGCGTCGTGGCTGCGCGTCTCGATGTAGTGCATGACGCCTTCAACAGCTTCGGCGCGCATTTCTAGCCATGCGACTGCCTCCTCCTGCGACGCACAAGCATAGGCTCAAACTGGCCACAGATTGGAAGAATGTCAGCAGTGGAGACTGGAAGCAAACTGGTGCATGTATGCAGAGGAGAAGCTGACGCAACCCCATCCACCCAGCAATCACACCATTACTCTCAGTCACTAAACGAATCCAAGCGACACTCAACCGCAACCCACCCGTTGCTTTTTCTCTTTTTCCAGCTTCTCGAGACGCATGTGGTTCGCTTCCAACTCCCCAAACGTGGAGGCAGGAGGGCCAGGTTGGGCCATAGCAGCAGTCAGGTTGCGCTGCGTGTCGCACGAACGCACACGCTACAGGCTTCAACAAAATCAATTGCCGTCGGCTGCACGAAACGATCCCTGAACAGCAGCAATCTGTTATGTAAACCATGTCGTGCATTGCATCACCTGCGCCTCTTCCTTCGCCGAGTGTGCCACCGCTAGTTGCCTACGCGTCTCGTCCAACAGCTTGGAGGAATGCCGCACTAAGCGCTCCACACGCTCCCGTATAAGGTCACGATCCTGCCGACAGGAAAGTAAGGACATACAGAAGTGAGGTCAACAGGAAACTGAGAAGGAGTGAGGCTTGTGATGTGTGACAGGACGAAAGGCTTGCGACAGCCAGATGGCCAAAAACGAACCGCACACTCATGCCTGCAACTCTGCAAGCGACGAAGCTGCAGTACGCGACAAGCAAGTGATTGCTGCGGCAACCTTATCTGTCATTGTCTTTACCTGTTCCTCCAGATGAAAGGCATTGTCTTTACCTGTTCCTCCAGATGAAAGGCATCATTGCGGACTGAGGCGTGTGTGAAGTGGCCCTCAGCAGCCTCGTGTAACAGGTCATCCATCTCTTGCAGACGGAAGAACACCTGGGACGGCAGCGCGAAGATGTAGCAGGGCTTGGGAAGAGGCAAATGCAGGAACAGCTTGGCATGTGATTGAGGACTAAGTCAGCCTCTTGCAGCCCAACACCTGGAGAGTTGACCCGACTCGCTAGACAAGGTTACACTAAACCCAAACCAGCAAACACAGAGCATCAAGATAATCCAACTGACGCATCGAGTTGGCCTAACTGACGCACCAAACTGATACACCACCCAACATTCCAATTGAGGACTCAGTCAGCCTACTAAGTCAGCCTCCGTCGTACACCACACATCCGACAAACTGATAACGGCCCAAAACACGCCCTTGACCAAACTAGCTAAACCCCAACTAGCAGAACGCAAACTAACCTAACTGGCTGATAAACTACTCCAAGCTGACAAACTACTCAACAAATGCAGCGAAGGCTTGGCAAGTGAAGTGAGTAAAGACCACGTCTCTGCCAGGTGTTCTAAAGCCCTATCACAAACGAACGCCAAAACACCAAGTTAAGCTTCTGACCAACTCATGCACAAACCTGAGTCAGAAGTTCGTCGTGCTGCAGCTTGGTCACTTTCTCCTCTAGGTGTGAGATGCGCAACCCAGCCTCCGCCATCATGCAGTGAAAGCCCACGTCATTGGCCACCTGTAGGGCAGTGCACAAAACCACATAGAACAGCAACCGGCAGAAGGACTGCTAGCCGTACAAGCTGGCAAAGGAATGCTACCCGCGAGAACAAGTGCAGTGGGGCTGAGGTTCCTTCCTTTTGTATTTATGCACGTTCGGCGGCCAGCCGATAGGCACCAGTGCACAAGACCACAAGACGATAGTCAATACCATAAGAAGAACTGCCAGCCTTGAGAGCAGCAGAGGCAGCCAAGCTACACCCGATGACGCACAACGCGCAGTGCAGCAACCATATGCCAGCCACCACTCCGATGACAGAAGCTTGAGCAATCAAGACCGCAACTTGCTATTCCCGCTACCACATCCAACGGCTAGTGCTGTTGCGTGCACTTGACATGAGGGCTTTGCCTGCGCCATTGTACGCCTTCAAGATTTTGATTGCTACTACAACGCCTTTTTCCCATGAAGTGCTGACGATTCCGTGCGTTACGCGCCTTGCTGTTCCATCTGTTGGCTGCCAATGTGCTTGCCATGGCCCTCACTGTGCACTTGTCTGCCAAGCCAGGCTCGCCAACCACGTGGCTTGAACATCCCATTCATGCCATGCAAAACTCGACAGAGCATAGCATGGCATGGCATGGTGTGCGACGTGTCATGTCACATGTCATAGCGGGGCGATCACATGCCACGTTCAACGCTCCAACATGGCTCAACATGGCATGACATAGCATGGCGCACGGCGCACCGAACACCACGTGAATGCCACGTGACCCCACCCACGTAAACGAACCCACGTGGTGTTCACCTGATCCATGAGGCTGAGTGTCCCCAGCGCACCCAACGCCAGCCCGACCAGCAGGGCCGTGCGGAGTGGCAAGCCGAGTGCTGCGGCCCATTTCTGCGCCCTGCTGTGTGCGACTGCACCTGACGGCCAGCTAAGGGAAGCGGTGTGGTTGTTATAAGGCATGGGCAGACCCGCGCATAGCCATCCAAGGAGGGCCAGGCCACAGCAGAACCAGCCCACGAACTGCAAAGCCAAAGGCATGGGTTGCCATTAACACATGGTCTGTGTGGACTGATGATCCTGCGTTTGCATACGAAAACTGATAACTGGGCTGATGATTGGTACGGTATGGTGTTTGCTTGCATAGGCCCTTCTGCTCGAGTTTCCAGTGCTCGAAGCCCTTGGCATGCCCTTGGTGATCAGACATGCAGTAGATGCGATGGACCGTTGACCAGGGGCAGACTTTTCAGCCTCGTGCTTCTCATGCAAACAAGGGACAGAGATCAGTGCACGTTTGCCAGGTTTCCATGCGTGTCTGAGTATGCGGGTGTGCAGAAGTCCAGGACCTGCAAAATGACATGTATGGCACCATGCCAAGCTCACCTGTCCATGTGTCCCTGTCGGCCCTGAAAGGTAACGAGTGCATACCCAGATGGTGCAGGCGCCCAGGACCTACAGGCAAGCAGAGCCAGCAAGGCTGACGTGTCAAGTGCGTGGAAGGGCCCTGACTAAAGACTGGTGCTCAAATCCACGCAACACCTACCAAATATTGTGCAGCTGCAGTCAGCGACGCTAACCCTAACCTTTTCGCTCACCAGCAGCAGAGCGCACGACACGACACTGGCTACGTCCCATCCTGCCGACTGCCTGCGACGCGCTCCCATGCCGGGGCCTGCGGGTGCCGCTGCGGTAAGCCCTCCGCGGAAATGACTTGAGTCGACTGTTGGTAGCATTTTGCGCGAGTGGCGAGGGAGATGCACTGGTGTCCCAGCACCCTAGATTAACATGCGTCTACGCAACATGAAATCTTGGGAGCGACTCCCTGGTATGTTGCATGCCGAATCAAGGGCGCGCAGCATGCGGTAGTGCGGAGTTTGCGATCGCGCCGGGAACGTCGGGAGCGTTTCCCCGTGACGACACATGGGGCTCCCGGACACGGTGTGTCGCGTCTTCAGGCCACATTGTCATGGCAATTGCGATGATTCTTTGCTTGCAGAATTTCAAGAGCAATGTGAGCAGCCGCTTTGCAAACCCTCGCAACTCCACGATGTAGGTGCTGGAAGCATAAAGGAAGACCCTCATGCGACTCATGTCACCTGGGGCAGTTGCTGGGTGGCATTCAGATGTGGTGATGGGCGGGTCGAATACAGCGTGAAGGCAGGCATGTAACCCTGCGCACGGTTGTTTCGGTCGCTGTGATTTGGGCGTATGACCACAACTTGCAATGCTAGCCTCAGACGGGCCGCATGTGGACATTCTCTCCGGTATAGCATAACCAGCGACTTGCAGTAGAGCAGGAATAGCTGATGCCATTAAACACTGACTTCGGACATAAAGTTGTGTGGCACGCTGGTTACCCTCGGCTTCAAACATAATAGCCGAGAATGGCAAACCAAGAAGTGAAAGAAATTTGCTGCTTGGGCCCTACATGTGCTTGCTACAGGAGGGCCGGGTTTGCTTGTTTTGACAAGAGCCGTGTCATGCCTGACCATCACGTTCAAGACCACAAACCCAGACCGCTTCACCCGTTTGATTTTGAACTGAAATGACGCCTTGAGTTGTACGGTGTACGCCACGGCAAGCAATTGATTGCCCCACTTGACAAACAAATGCATTGAGGGCAAACGCTGAAGGTTCTTACACCTTGCTGTCACCCCAGCAACTCTGTACAACAGCTGGCATGACAACAAGAGCTGGCAACAGGAGCTGACAACAAGAGCTGGCAAGACGCAAACACAACACAGCTGCAACAAAGACAACCGGCACATCGTGGGCTGCAACAAACCACTGCCTGTGCAGAAGGTTGAGTGCACCTGACAGCCGCAAATGCAAATGCATCGAGCTTCACCACACAAAAGCACCAACTAGCAGTGCTTAAACCCTGACAACACGAAGTAAGCTACTAACACCACCAGGCAAAAGAGAGAGGAAGATGTGACTCAATACAAGCAAAAGGCGAAGCCTGCCCAGGTTGAGTGACTGGGCATGCGGGATGAAAACACATGCTTGTCTGATACATCCATACTGGGCATCAGCATTCCTTGCCAACTCCCTTGAGCTGATGTCAGCAAGTGTGCTACGAAGCCAGGCCATGGGCATGTACATGAGGAGAAGCAAAACCCTCAAAGCTGAGTTCAATCGCATTCTTCACAACACGCATATCTTAGCTTGTATGATTGATTGGTACCTATGAAAGTCGCCCAGACACCCCGCCAAACAACGTCTGATGACATGCGACCCACAACGCCCACAACTGCTTTTGATACACTGTCTGAGCCCAATCCTGCATCCTGCAGACTATTGATTTACGTAGAAGCGTGAGACCTGCATCTGTCCTCTTACCCTGTACGTGGCTGCGCTGCCAAGTAGAACTCGCCACTGGTAATGACAGCGACTGGAATGGCACTATGTAACTGTACAGGCAGGCCGTGATCTGCATGTGCCTACGTACCACAGCATCTATACGTGCAACCGACAGGCTTGGTCAGCGCACTCAAATGGCTTAAATGAAGCAGGGCACAGCCGTTGGCGCTCAAGCACGCGTGGTCCATTTGTCATGGAGCTTCGCCGTCGGGAGTGGCGACGGCCATGGCGTCTTGGAAGTTCAGCACCGCAACCGGCAAATCGTCAAACCTGGCTGCAAGCGGACCACCATCAACGTTGTCAGCCGCGTTAAGGTGCTGTTGCTGTCGCGCTACTGCCATCTGCGCCACACGCTCCTCGGCTTGCTGCAGCAGCTCGGCAAGGTGTTCGCGCGTGCGGTGCTCATTGCGCAGCGCCTGCCGCAGCTGCGAGGAGCGTTGTTCAAGCTCATCCGCGCGGGTGCGAGCGCGCCGCTCGGAGCGCCTTAGCCTCGCGTCGGACTCCTGCAGTTGCTCCTTCTCGTCGAACATATCATCCACCTGTCGCAAACAACAATTATCAGGGTCAGGTTCGAACCGTGGACCATGTGTATGACCCTGGACCAGCGGCCGTGGGTACGAACAGCAACCACGCCGTTCATGCAAACGCGACGCGTGGCTCTACAACAAACAGCATTCACCAGCTCAGGTGACTCTACAGTCATTGTGTGGCTTGCACTACAATTTGCAGTTTACTGACCTGATCTTGGAGCGCGCTGTTTTCAGTTCGCTGGCTGTCCAGCTCCGCCTGGAGCTCTTGCAGCTGCTGCCTCAGGCCAGCCAGGTCAGCAGCGTCACCAGCTGCTGGCCGCTGCTGCAGGGCCTGCTGCAGCGCCTGCTGGTGCGCCTGTTGCTGGGCGTTGATGTGCGCTGACAGCTGCTCCACAGCCACTCTCAGCTGGTCCCGCTGGGAGCTGGCCTGGGTGGCTGCTGCTTCCGCTGCCACTGCACGGGCTTCTGCACGTTCCAATGCTGCTGAAGACTCCTTAGCTTCCTGCGGAGACGTACAGTGGGTATGGGTAAGGATAAGCTCGACAATTCAGTGAAAGGGCTGCTGCCACACTCTGTGCAAAACCTGGGGCACACACAGCAGCAACATGCACTGGGCTGCACTTCCTTCATTGCAACATGCTCTGGGCTGCGAAACGTGCAGTTGGCATGGATAAGGGCTGTGCATGTGATATGAGTGCGGTCAGTGAGCTTGCAGGCATGGATCCGTGTCCTCACACAAGCGACAGAGTGTCATCACACAGGCTTCATTCTTGCAACATTTCAACATAATTCTGGCCTTTGAACATACTTTGACCTATTTTTCAATTCTCGGAATGAAGACCATGTGCCACCACCACTACCAACAACAGAGACACCACAGTGCAAGACGCACGACGACACCAACAGGCATCTGGCCAAACCTTGTACCGACCTGTGAGAGCAGTGTGATGCGCGCCCTGAGGGCCGTGGTTAACTCCCGGCTCGCGGCCAGCTTGCGCTTCCGGCCCGCCCCCACCGCCACTGCATCCTTCAGCTGAATAGCCATGGTGCGCTGGCTGTTGTGTGCCTCGGTCAACTGCCACTGCAGCCATGCCAGCTGCTCGTTTGCACCATGCTCGTGACTTCCCCCACTGCCTGTTGTAGGGGCTGTCTGGCTGGAGGTCACGGGTCTGAGAGTGATAAGGATAACCGAACAAATGTTCAGCCTGTCGTGCATACACATGAGTCAGCTGACGAGGTTCAGTTTTGTTACACTACAACACATTTTGCACGTACTTCATCTTCCATACGTTCAACACATTGGGTTGCCAGCAATTTCTGCCCTGCTGACGAACTGAGCGTTGTAACTACGGCGATACCAGGCTAGAGCTTACCTGTCTGGGGCTCCAGCGCTGTGGTTTGCAGTCACAACACTGCAGCTACCGCCGGCAGCAGCAGCACCAGCCGTGGTGGTTGCGGCTGGCTGCCCCCGGGCTGCCTCCAGGGCCATGGAGAAGCTGCTGCCGATTCGAACCATCAGGCCCGGCGGCATGACGTCGCGATTCGTTTGATCGCCACTTAGGGTAGCACCCAAGGTGGCATTACCATGGCTCGCTTGCTGATAACGTGGGGAGGACAGATTAAGGGTGCGGAGGGTCTGTTTGGGCGGTTTCTGGGGCGGGGCTTGCAGGTCGACGGGCGCCTGCCGGTCGGTGGCGTCTTGCAGCGGGCGATGTTTGCTTCGTGGCGTTTGGTGCATCAGTTCTGTGGAGCCGGCTGGCCGAGGTGGGGCGCCTGCAAGCAAGGCAATTAGAACGCTGTCGAATTATGAATCACAGTCAGGCATGAGTCTCTTACCTGGCAACTTGAAAATGAATCACAGTTGATTTAGGCTGGGGTCCACGGGTCCGTTCTCGGCTTACTCTTGCTGGCTTGTTTCAATAGTAAACATAGCATGATTAGAAAGTAGTAAGAGAATATCAATAATCAGTCAAAAGATCACCAACATAACTGACGGCCACGAATGCGACCGACCCTGTCCACCTCCCATCCGCCACCATTTACTCGCCACTTTCTCCCCCCTGCCCTCTCTTTTCTTCCCACTCCCCTCCACACGCTGCACTTCAAGTACACACCTGAACGGTCACGTGGGGATGGGGCCGTCTCACTCCCATGTACATCGGGTGGCGTACACAGCACGCTACGATCTGCCATGGTGGCATCAGCCTCATGCAGCTTCGTTCTGCCACTGTCGCTGTGGCCTGCACCATCACTCCCATCGCCTCTACCGCTGCTACCACCACCCCTATTAGTACCACCCCCACCCCCACCCCCACCCCCACCCCAAGAGGCTGCCACCATGCT
>QAXH01006287.1:22778-46371 GCA_004335635.1 Chloromonas sp. AAM2
AGGCCAACCCAAAGCAAAACAGGACGGGGCCGCAAAAGTCAAGGCCAAAGACTAGATAAAGGGAGCCAGTCAGTGAGTTGCTATCAGTGAGTTGACTTGGCTGATTGATTGTCAGGCTTGCAGAGTTATGTGTCTAGCTGCAGTACCGTGAGTTGAACCATGAAAAGCCATGTAATGATGATAATGATGGCATGTTCTCATGTGATACTTTGCTGGTGAAAAGTCCAAATCAACGTCACCACCTGTGCCACTCTCCACGTGCTTGTAAACCGGGCAGCTGGGGTGGGCGCACACATAGAGCACCAAAGGCTGTGGAACACCAAGCGTCGATGGACTGTCTTCCTCTCGCCATCTGCATGGGATGTGGCACAGGAGTAAGTGCCATCCGATTGTTCTGCTGGGGTACAGTGCAAGGTCAGAGAGTTGCATGTTCCCTTTGAAAATGCCATGTCACAGCAAAAGTTGAGGGTAAAATGGCCACCGAGTGTCATTCAAGTGTTTCACGTGTGTGCAGCATTGATTATTGCTCCAGTTATCCCTTTGTTTTGACTGCATATCAATCAATAGACACGGCCTCTTCACACACCTGAAGCCGTCGTCAGGCAGGTTGCAGGTGCCATCCAGAAGCGTACCAACAGGTCCACTGTCATAGGCCTGCACAGTAAAGCAAGCTGATGGAATGCCACCATTGATTCTTGCTCAGGGTAAGTCAGACGGGTACACCTCCGGTTCCGTGTTGTGTGAAAGCTGCCCTGATGTAAATAAGTTTGTGTACGATTAGTTTGAGTACGAAGCCACACAGCCTTACACAAACAGCCTTAGAATACGTACGTGTTTTCAAACGAAACATGATCAGAATCAAGTCATGCAGATTGTGTGGCGCATCACCAGATCTTCGTGAGATACAAGGGCAGCAATCTTCTATAGCCACTCACATGCTCGCCTGACGGCTCTTGCTTGACACCTGGGGGTGCCCTCCACCTGTGCCCTTTGCATAAAAAGTCAAAGCATGTGCTGCAAACTGCCAGATCGCCATCATCTTCATCTCTTGGGCCTGCTTCAGCGGCATACAACGTTTAGCAGCCGCATGATATAGTCTCTGTTTCGCTTTGTGCCTCCAGGTGATGAGTTGGGTTTGCACGCCATCACAAGCGTGGCAGGATGCGTAATGATCAGATCAGTTCGGCATTCACGGCATGCAATGAGCATTTGACCTTTCTGTACCGGCCACTGTAAAACGTTGTGCCAAGTCCAATCCAATCAAAGCAGTGCCAGCAGTACCCCCTCCATGTGCACTGTTCACAGTTCATGGGTTCACTTGCACTGGTGACGTACAGCTTATCGCCCAGCGTCAGAGAGCGGGTCTGGCGCATGCGGAACTTGTCGCTGTTGGCAGCCGCGCCGCCCGTCTGGTACTGCTTTGTGTGCTTGTGAAGGGCAATGTTCCAACTGTCCAAGACACATGTCCCAGTATTGACAAGTCGCCACCGCCTACCAACATGCACCATCAGCACCATATGACGCTGGTCCATCACCAGATTTACACACAGTACAACCAGTCACACTACCACAAGTGAAATTGTCCCAGAACTGGCAAACTTCTTTTTTCTGTACGATGCAACCATAACATCCTGCATGCCTACTGACCGACAAGGACGACCCCAATGCCTGCTCCCACCTGGCGCGAGAGCGCTCCGACAAGGCATCAACCCCACCCCTCGCAGTGTACTCAACCCCTACTTCTTTATCTGTACTTACCCACCTTCTGACAGCATATGCTGCACATGACCAAGCAGCACATGGTAGCCCGTCTGCTGCTGTCCAGTGGCATCTGCATCCTTGGCCTCCCATGCGGTGGCCAGTGCATGCATTAGGTGCTCCAATGAGGTGCGACCACCCAGATCACTGGTGAGGTCACAGCAGCAGCACGTGGTGGACAGGGCGGCCTGAAACAGTGCTGCAACACAGATGCAGTGTGTGCTTCTCGCTCCATGCATGACGTGATTCATGTTTTGCAACATCAGCTGACTGCTGATTTTTCTAAAATTGGAGGAGAGGGGGCAGTGACCACCGGGGCTGCTGGGGTATGGGCAGGTTCAGTAGGGGCGGTAGGGGATGGGGCAGGAGCAGCTGAAAAGGTGGAGTACGGGGCATGCGCTGTTAACTTTCCTAGATTCCATTTCTCAAGTTCCAGTTCTTGTCTTGTTTGTCTCACTAGGTCCCCTTGCGTGTATGTATGTAACCCTTCCCTAATGTAAACAATCAAATGTATAGAATCAGGTGAAGAATGACAGCCATTTTTACGTAGTGATGCATGCATTTGCCAGCCTGACCCGGGAACAATCAGCTCATCTCATGACAAAGCGCCCCCCTCATCTCATGACAAAGCGCACCTCAGCCATCCATGCCTCATGCCCTGTGGCGCCGTCCCTCCACTTGCGGTGATCTCGCTTGTAGTCGTAGCACACCTCACACACAAACTGCTGGCGGCTGCAACCGTTGCGCCGACCTGCAAGCACTCCACCAGATCACATGAGATCAGGGCACATATCGGCAGGCGGCTGTCATGCAACTTCCTGGTAGTGCAACATGCAACGAATCCCAGTGCCCCGCCGACCCCAGATGATCAAAGAATGCAAGGCCAGCAGCAGTAACATTGTATGGAAGCAGGCCAGTGGGCATAGCAAAGGGCATCATACGTCCCACATCTGGTAAGCCTGGCTATGTCCAGCTATCTCAGTTCCACCAGCCGGAATGGTACAGTATCAGGCAGCTTGTCCTGCCAAGACAAATGCCAGCTTGCTTGGAGTGAGAGTGGTTTGAACAGGAAACGTTGGTTCTCTCGACCTGTCTTTCTCCCTGCCTTTCCACTAATTTTCCTGAATATGAGGTCTACCTTGTGACTGAATGCCCTCTAGGCGCATGATGAGTGTGTCATAATCAAGAATCAGCTGATGTGTGAGGCCTGGGTTCTCTGCCCAGCTCCTGGCCAGGCTGCGCAGCAGCTTAGCCAGGCTGTTGTGTACACTGAAGTCCGACACGTTGCAGCAACAGCACGTCTTGGCACAGATGTCAGGCTGGGTGGTGTGAACCTCCGGCTGGGGGCCATGCGCTTCTGACCAGGAGGCATGGTCGTCGGGTCGTGAGGCGTCGGCTTCTGGCCGGTTTGCCTGAGTCTCTATCGGGATCGCGTGGGTCTCTGGCCGAGTTGTGTCGTTGTGTGGCCCAGTTGCGTGGGTCTCTGGCCGGGTTGTGTCGTTGTGTGGCCCAGTTGCGTGGGTCTCTGGCCGGGTTGTGTCGCTGTGTGGCCCAGTTGCGTGGGTCTCTGGCCGGGTTGTGCCGCTGTGTGGCCCAGTTGCGTGGCGCTCCGGCTGGATTCTGTCGCTCTGTGGTTGAGGCGAATCGCTCTCTGGCTGCGTTGCATCGCTTGCCAGCCGGTCGGCAGGCAGGCCATCCTGATGGGCTGCACATGCCCCATTCTCAGTGTTGTGAGCATCAGGCAGGGTTGCACGAACCTGAAGGTACGTGAACGGGCACCACATTGCTTACCTCAACGCAAGTCGCCTATCAATGCTTGCCATGCGCTTGGATAGTATTACAAGGAGGCTCGGTGGAAATGCAGTGTACCGCTCTGCACAAGCCTGCGTATGCCACCCACACTTGTCGGCCTGCCTGTCCATACTGTGCCACACGTATGCTTTCATTGTGTTGCCTCAACATGGTGCACCAGGATGACCTCCAAGGTAGAGAAGGGGAATATGAAAGCAGGAACACATTTCAAAGCATCAGACATGTAAGCGCCTGTCTGCGCCTGCATGAGCCACAATGGCAACCGAGCCTGTCAGGAATCATGCCTTGCCCACATCATTGTGAGATGCTAACAAGCCTGCCCTCTTTAGTACCCACATGGCATACATGACCGAGGCATTCGAGTATTCGAGACTTGACTCACTTCAGCACCCGGCTGGTCCACGTTTCTTGTAGCACTTGTCGTTCTCCACTTGTGACGTTTGCGCATAAAATCATAGCATGCCTGGCAGGTGGCCAGTGCACCATCGTCTATACTTCGCAAGCCTGCATGTGGTTGAGCAGAGTGGCTCTGGTACATGTAGTGCTGAGGCTTCCTGTATTGCAAGCTGCATGTAATTGAATTGAAACGTAGTTGAAGTATCACAAGAGGGGAGGGATTCCAGCCCGTCCAATCTTACAAGTGAAGGGGATTGCGACACACCTCGAACTATCAGCATGCTCGCCTAACCTTTGCTTGCTGAGCTGTGGCTCTTGTGCATGTGCGCTAGTTATAGGAGAATACGTGCCGATCTCCAGGACAGGTGCGGCACTTGCATCTTGACATGTGACCTGCAGCACCTTGTTCTTCGACTCTGGCTACGTGCACAAACGCCGGCTCACCTTGCGACTCGATGTCGCGTAAGCGCGTCACTAAAGAGTCATACTCCGCCTGCTGCTGCTGCGTGACATGCATCTTTTGCTCCCATGTCATGTCCAGCCGGTCCACGAACCCGGCGATCCCATAGTACTTATTGCTACAGCCTGTCCCATTGCAGCAGCAACATGTCCTGGACAGGTGGGAACGAGCCTGTAGAGCAAAGAGAGCCGGTGAGTTCCGTATTGCGATGCAACGGCTTCCGGCACTAGCTATTAATTTCTCCTCTCCCACCTGACGATTCTTGCCATGTGCAGCTTCTGAGCTGTGGGTTGCGGGCATGCTGCTCCCTTGTGGCGAGCTGATCAGGAGTAGATCTGCGGCGGATGAGAACCCAGCTGTCAAGCCTGCGTGTCCGTTGCTGAAGTCACTGATCAAGTGGCGAACGCAAACGACGAATGACCGACAATGTCTCGACAAGTGTTGAACATACCAATGCGTCTTTCCTCGACATTTCGCGCTAACAGCTCTTAGATCTCTCTTCAGTCGGCACTGGTCTGCACTCTTTTCTGCACCACAGATCACGCACCGAGTTCTCGTTGTCGGGTTGTGCATCGCAGACGACGCAGATCCACAGGACAACGATGCAGGTAGCCTTTGTATGTTCTCGTTATATTCATTGAACGGTTTCAGGGTTCCTTCCTTCCTCGAGTGTGGAGCCAACGCTTGCAGTAACCCATCATGCAGGTGGTAATTGGTACTTGTTCTGATCCACCTCTGTACAGACCTCCTGTGTAGACATCACAGATCTCCAGAGCCAGACACTACTCACTACGTACTGTAAACGGGCAAACGGTGCAAGTGGTTGGCATGTGGCGTAGCACATATACTTCAACACCAATCGCAGTTCCCTTATGAAGACTTGAACCCCAACCCAGAGCGTCCTTCAGCGTTACAAGGTGGGAGTGCACACCACAAGCACATGCAGCTGGCCTTTAGGATATGTTCCTGTAGGGGTCGACCTGATTGCACAGGTCGAGCCCTTTGAGTTTCCTTGGTTTCCTTTCCTTTCAGATTTAGTGTCCCTCGACCCAGGTCTTTGAGACCGGCCTTGAGCGTTACAAGGTGGGAGTGCACACCACAAGCACGTCCACGCAAATGGCTCAAGATTAAACAAAATCGCACCAATTGCTGCACGCATGTATAGGGGAGGAAGCTCCAATTCACACTGTAGGCCAAACAGCAGAACAAACGAGTGAGGGGCTCGCCAGCCATTATCAAATGCCCGCTTATCACACGTCACAAGCATTTTGAAAAGGCTTTGAAAAGGCATCTTGTCATCTTCTTACCAGCTTTAGCAATTAAGGTTGGTTAGCAATTACCACACCACCATGCATCCACAGGGGCACACCTGAGATCAGTGCATCACCAGCACAAACCCAGTCCCTTGCTTTAACCTCACCGCATCGCTTCGCCGAAGCCAACAGTAGCTTACCTAGGCTATGAAACCCCTAGGCACGCTAATAGCAAGGTTAGCAGACTTTTCTAGCACGCACGCTTCATGTGCTTGTTCAAGGCTGGACTCAAACGACGGCATATCACTTGACAGCAATGCCCCAGACATGGGGTGCAATGATGCCGGGCACGCCAGGCAACCGTGCAGAGTCCATGTTCAGATGTGTGAACCCAGCTTGCTCCAGAGTTTTCCATGTCTCTCGCCGCAGGGAGCAGCCGTCAGCCAGTGCACTTTGCAGTGGTGTCAGGAGCTCCTGCGAATGTAGGGTCAGGACAAATTACCATATGCTCCTGGGTAGCATGATCAGATGCATAGGGCCTCTTCATATCATTCGGTCCTTGCAAACACCTGTTCACACCTGCCACAGCAGCGTAATTATCAAATGGTCTGAAGCGGGCTTGATGTCAGCTGCACATAATCTGAAGGTTTTGTCTCTTTGTTGGTCCCGGCTCACAGTGTGTGAGTTTGATCATCACGTGCTCAGGGTCGGTCAGGACGGTACACATCCCAACCCGTGTCATGTTGTGGCTTCCCTGATGTAGAATGCCTTCAACAGTTTCCATCCGTGCATGATTTGCTCAATGCATCTGGACTTCCTAATGTAATCTTCAAGACCAAATGAGCTCAGAAATTGAGACGTCAGGAGCTAGATTCAGCTGCAGTGCCCAACCATTCTGTTTGTTTGGCAATACAAGGCTCAGTGCACCAGTGTCTGCTGGCCAGTGGCGGCCCACCTGTTGTGCCCTTGTGAACCTGTCTGCCTGCCAGTCAGCGGCCACATGCTCCACGAACAGCAGCTGCCCGCCCGGCCGCAGCACACGCCTAACCTCCTTCAGCACTTGGGATGGGTCTGGCACGCTGCACAAGACCTGCAGTGCTCATACCAAAGCCACATGCCTTCTCAGCAACACTCATGGCGTGTCACAACCGTTAAACATCATCATCACAACACAGACATACTGTGTTCATTGCACATGGTCTTTGTCAGAATGTATGTCAACGCTGCTAATGCAAATCGCTGCTACAACCACCCTGATCCCTCAGCAGTTTAGGCCCACACCTGCATTCCCTTCATACCGGCTTGCCCCCTGGCCTCGCTTACCAGTGTGCAAACTGCTGCATTGAAGGAAGCGTCTGGCCACGGCAGGGCCGATGCGTCCCCCAACACCAGCGTTAGCTGCTCCGGCTGCAGACCTGCAGCCTCAGCGTTCTGCAGCACAAGCGCACCATTGACACTGTCGTCAGAAGACATGCTGTCCAGCGACACTGCCCTGCCAATAATTGCGTGCAGGCTCGGCCCGGACGCCAGTTCTGTCGACGCAGCGCCAATCATTTAATGCATTTGCAATCCCGACTCGACTTGCTGTCCGATGCGATGCATGCTCACTCCCTGGCGCAATATCTCACCTGCTGTGCGTACTGTTGCATGGCGGGGTTGGGATCGATGCCGGTCACTTGCACCTGCGCATCTCGCCCAAGCGCATTCGTCAGATATCCGAGGTTAGGTCCGGTTCCGATGCCGACTTCGAGCACTTGCAGCCCGCCTATTGCCCCACCGCCGCCCGCCGCGGATTGTGGTAGCGCATTGGTTGCAAGCATTGGAAACAGGCGCTCTTTCACTGGTGCGAGTGCACGTTCGTACGAGCCCATACAGTTGGCCATGCCCGCAGCAAAGAAGGAGTCGGCCCAAGCAGTCCTGCAGCCGTATAGGCGCACGTGAGCCCATCGTGTCGCATCATGTAGCATGTATGCATGAATGAATGCATCCTGCGTTAATGCTGCGCCCTGGCCATGCATCTTGCTTGCACAGTATCAAGTCATCATCTTTTTTTTTGTGAGGAATGGTGAGCTGCATGTGTGCCAGTACAACCCTCTGGTGGTAGGGCTGCCTAAGGAGCTGGCGACCAAGAAGGCCCTGATAAACATAAAGAACGACGACGACAGGTGTTTCCTATACTCTCTGTTGTGTGGCATGCTGCATGCATCTGGTGAGCGTCTACCACAAGACGCAATGGTCACCCCGCGATTCACCCTGTATGTGATCGACACACACACACACACACACACGCGTGTATGAGCTGCCCTGTATGACACACCGGTTTTAATGCCAGTCCCAGGTATTGTCCCAGAACTGGCAAACTTCTTTTTTTGCTTTGAACCGTTGCTGCTATACACCTAGGACACACAGGCAAGCTTGGCCAAGGTTAAGCTGTCAATTTTGAACCTGTCAGCTCAGAGCCCATGATGAACCTAATGAGCATGAGAAGGAAAATCAGCAGGCTTCCAATGAAACCACGACGTGATCCAGCCCAACGCCCATGCACGTGGTGACAGCCCATGAGATATGCGACCAAGAAGCACATCACATATTGGGATGCGACTTACCTTGCAAGAACGCCGGAAGAAGCCGTCAATGGTGCAGAGCTGGCGCTTGCTTTGCAGCATGGGCACACCCAGCCAGCGCTGGCAGCAGCACCAGCAGCACCTACAGATGTGGGCAGCTCGACTCCATGGTTCGGGTAGGGCAAGTCTGATCATGGTGTGTGAGCGTCACCACACTGTAATCAAACCAATGATTGCCGCCTCCTGCACTGTTTCAAGTACTGATCTAGATCTGACGCTCAGGATACACCAACCTGTCACTCTTGTACGCAGTCATATGAGTGCTGCTGTGTTACCTTCACTCATGGGGCACTTTCAAGCGCAATCATATGAGTGGCGCTGTACTGCTGACATCTACACTTGCCCTTGCCCTTACCTACCCAGGGTGGACAGCTCAATGGTTTGCTGGCTCCTGCAATGAGTGTGCTCTTACCCAGTAAGACAAGCCTCCTCATGTTCTGGATTGGTCCACGTAGTGTAGTTCCGGCCTCTGCTTGCAGTGTATCGGGAGGCGATGTGCAGCTGGACACGGTTTGATGTATGCGCGGAGAAGTTGTAGCCTCTGAAGCAAGGCTGGTGGCTGCGCCAGGTTCAGCAAATGCATGTGGCAGTCCAGCAGTTGAGGGTCCAGATACAGCATCTGGATGTTCATGCAACGTTACGAGTCGGCTGGCCGTGGGCTCATTGCAGCACTGGTCTTCAGACAGTGATGCTGAAATGTTGGAAGCACCTGCCCGCCTACGGCTTGCAAAAGGCTGATGCTTCCTTGCTGCATGGGGCAAGGGGGTGATGTTTGTGAAGGGTGACCTAGGTGTGCGTGTATGCGCATCAAGGTTCCCAACACGAGCTGGATGTGATGCGAACATCATGGCTGCTACCTTGATTGTGATAACGAGCTTGTCTTGTCCTAACTTACGAGGCTGCGAAAACCGCCGAAACCCTTTGAAAGTCCAAGGTAACATTTTTGACAAGCTTGGCTGTCGCAAGGACGGCCAGCCCTGTAGTGGCAGAAATGGCTCCCGCGCGCTCTTGGTTTTGTGGCAAGTCTGAGCGTGGCGGGCGCACGACAGACAAGGTCGACCTTGACGTTGCTCATGACCAGGACGTGCTTGAGCTGTTGAATGGCAAGGTAAGAGCGGCATCTGTCCTTGTGAAGATTGTTTTGCAGTGCCCATGCTAGTCACGCAACATGTCCTTTACCGACTAAATGGCGTACCCTGCTCAGGCCTGCACAAGTGGAGTGCCCATCCACAGCACTCTAAACATTGCTTCCATTCATACATTCCAGCTGTTCCAGTCCGGCCAATCTGCCCCTTAAAGTGGACAGCCAAGAAATCAAATTGCTGATGCTCAAGATTCACGGAGGGAAAGGCATGCGAGATACTTTTGATATGGAACTGCACCAGGTGCATCACATGTCTCGCCTGTCCATGTGATTTATGAGGCTTTCCATGTGCACAGGGGCTGGAGCTGGACTTGGCGTATGCGGTTGTCACAGCAGCCCCACCGACTGATAAGCAGGTACACTCTTCAGGCACCACCACTGTCGTGTGGCCAAGGGCTTCTAAAATGACGCCTAGTGCTAGCAGTAGTCAACAGGGTGACCGTACTCCTGCGGTGCGTTTGAACAAGCATGCACACAGATTGCCATCCCCCCACACTGGGGTTGAATTTCCAGATGGTGCAGTGGTGCTTTTTCGCCAACCCAAAGCATGGATCAATATCAATTGACCGGATGATACATGGCACCGCAACTGTTTGGGGCACTTCTTTTAACCTGCTATTAGTGGGCTGGTCGGATTGCCCTTCACTCCAGGTGATGCACGTCAGTTACTGCTTCTCTGATCGTGTGTTGTGGCTGTTTGTGCAGGAGCAGGCTCACACCGGTCTTCAAAAGGCACGTGCAGCCACAACAGTGCGGAAGACAGTACGCAGGCGGGCGGGATCAAGTTCAAGCAGCGTCTTAGCAGCGTTGCACCAGGGCATACCCACACGCCCTTCAACCATGGCCCGTTCACATGCCGACCACGCGCGTCCACAGCCACAACAGCACACCTCTGCACATGCCGTCATATCCACAGCCCCTGCCCTCCCCACTGCCGCCATGACCCATGGGCCCACGCCTCACCAACAGCTGAAACAGTATCAAAACAGCAAGCATGTGCAGCACATGCAGTCGTTGTCAGCAGGGGCACTTCACCATGGTGCTCCTGGCAATCGGATGCAAAGCATGCATGTACCTCGTCCAGCAGCGGTTTCTTGCGCGCACGCTTCTGGTACAGCGCATCATGCAGACCACGTGAAGGACGCTCAGAAGTCCGAGCAGGTGTGGGCACGTGTGACTGCTAAAGCTGGGGGCGTTAGCAATGTGTCATGGCAGCCCATGCATGGCACACGTGCCCTTGACCACCCTGGTTCTGCCACATCCTTGGACATGCCTGGAGCAAGCGGTGAGTCCGTGTTTCAATAGTCCTTGTGTGGAGCACTTCAGCTGTGTTTATGTCAGCTACAAGCTGTGACACATTGTTGTTGGCAATGACATGGGATTTCCTTGACGGAATTCACGTTGCGAGAGCGATTCCAGCATTGCCATTGGACTGGACTGCCCCGGGTGGACTGGCCTTTGTTCACATGCCTCGGTGAACACAGTGAAATGAAACTGGCATTTTGAGGCACAATTTTGTCATGCCATCACATTGTCAGCCTAAGGATATACAGTCACGTCTGGCACGGCAAAGTGTGTGATTCTACAACTGGGTGTACCTTGAACCGGCATCCTAAAGCATGAAAATTAACACGGCTGAGCAACTGCTTGTAAAGCTATCACAAGGTCACCATTGAAAAAAGATGTAAAAAAAAGATGTTTGCCAGTTCTGGGACAATCTCTGTGTGACTCAGTTACAGTGCTGATATGCATTCTGGGTTAACATTAACATTATCATCAGTCCCTGGCAACTTTTTGTTTTATGGATACAACATTGTGGCACGGCAACGTATTGCACGTAAACATGCTGGTTTCCCACATGCTGACACGAGGCTTTTGGCGCCAAATGATGCCTCTCCCTGAACAACATGCTCCTTGCTTCCTGAAGCATCTTCTTTTTCTCATGCACCTGTGCACCTTGTTCTCATGCACCTGTGCACCTTGTTCTCATGCACCAGTGCTCGTTTGCTGGTATACCGAGCTGACTGTTCCTTGGCTTGTGCAGGCCTGGTGTCAACGTGTGCCGTCACAAGCACGGCCTGCTCTGCGACGACAGCCACCTCTGCACATGAGAGCGCTGCTCATGCCGACACTGCCTCCAGTCTGGGTGCGTGAGAACACAATCATCCTTTTGCAAACCTGCCTTATTTCTAAGCCTAGGTCAGGTGTTAGGTTGGTCGTTTACATAGATACGACCCTGGGTACGGCCGTTAGGTTGGCCGATTACACTGAATTTGTAGTTTGTACTTTGTATTAAGAGTACCTCCAACGCTTGCCTGGTCCCTCAGCTTGCTGATGCTGGTACTGCTTGTAGCTTGGCCTTACTGGTGGAAGTCTGTGCTACCTAGGCGCCTTTCCGGATCCGGGCCTAGCTCTGATGGCCAGGCTTCCTGCTTTATTCTCTGCTTCACAGCTCGTGCTGATTAACTTTTGTTTGATTCGTCCCTTGGTTGTGGAACACGTCCCTTGGTTGTGGAACACGCCCCTTGGTTGTGGAACACGTCCCTTGGTTGTGGAACTCGTCCCTTGATACGCACTGCGTGCATGGACACAAGTGTGAACAACAAAAGCAAACTGCTGGATGCTGACATCCTGCTGATGACGTATGCCTCAATAGCACAAGCTGGCCAAGTGGACAAGTCAGTCAGTCAGTCAGTCAGTCAGTCAGTCAGTCAGTCAGTCAGTCAGTCAACTACACAAGTAGAGTGGCTAAAGGCACTGATAACCCATGAATGACAACCAATGAACTGGATAACATTGATGGCAGTTACTGGACCTGCCTGGCGCAGGCGCACCCAGCTCCAACGCCCACTATGACCCCAGTCTGGGTGCAGCTCGGAGCCGGGAGCAGCAGCTGCTGGCCCAGCTGCAGTCGGTCCAGCAGCAGCTGCAGTCAGCCCAGCACCAGCTGGAGCAGCGGAGAGCAGCGGAGGCAGCAGCCACACAGCGGGCAGCAGGTGCGGGTAGGCCTGTGTGGGAGGTGGCATGCTTTCAAAGTATGTGCTCTTGAAAACGTAGCAGACCCGTACAGAGGTAGGTTTTTTATTGGGCGACTGTCAAACCATTCAAGTGAATCTGCACACCATGCCGCCTTGTGTGAGTGTCTTTGCACATATGGTATTCTGACCACCTGATACAGGCCCAGCTGGTAATAGGATAAGCACCAGAAGCAATGGGATGCAGCATCAGGATGCCTACAGCAGAGCACTGCTTTGGGAAAGAGCCGTGCCTTGGTTGTACGGAGTTGTAGGCGGACCTGCACAGCAAGCGGACCGGTCCCAGTTGACCTAATGCGTGCACTAGACCACACGATCCATATCAGCCTGCTGACACAGGGTGAAGACCAGTACATTTTGGCACCCCAAAGAAAACAACTGGCAGTAAGAAAGTAAGCACAGTATGAGGCACGAGATGCTTTGAATGATAGGCAGGTGGTGCTTCGAAGCAAAGTGCTACGACTGCCCTGTGTGCTCAGTGGCATGCACTGCACTGTGGCGTGTGCAGACATGGCGGCTGTGATCAGAGGGTCGGGTGCGGCGCGCAGTGAGATAGGCAAACAGTTGGACAGCGCTAGGCGTGCAGCAAGCACGGCAGGTAGGAAGGGTGGGTCAGGGTTAGCTTAAGTAACGGTCAAGGTTGAGGTTAGTAAGGTTTAAGGTTAGGATTAGGCCAGGTGCACGGGTGAGGTTGAGCCAAGGCAGCGAATGGGCTGTGTGCGCCAGTTGACGGCAGTGCAACATTCATTCATTACTAATCATTGCAACTTAAACAAATCCATGCAGGTTGAGCCCGTACAAGCTTGCCCCAAACCAACCCAAATCCGATGCTGCAGATTATATCTAGTTGATGACCAGCCCCAGGGTTGTAAACACCAAAAGGAAAGGACTGAAATCATCACCTGATGTCTGACCGAGATCACCACGTGATGCATGACCGAGATCACCACGTGATGCATGACCGAGATCACCACGTGATGCATGACCGAGATCACCACGTGATGCATGACCGAGATCACCACGTGATGCATGGCCTTGCATGCAGATGCTGACAGGGCCCAGCTGCGCCGGCGGGTTGAATCCCTCCAGCGGTTTCTGGTCCAGGAGCGCTCTGCCAGGGAGGAGGCGCAGGCCAGGCTGATCAGTGCAGAGCAAGAAGCGACAGTGCTCGCCACACAGGTATGTGCCTCGCACTTCCATTGGATTGCACACTTTTCTTGTGTGTCATAGCTCGCCATGCAAGTAGGTGATGGTGATGGGCATGTGGGAACGTGTACCGCTTCAGATTGTGAGCGCTCTCGTCTCTTCAGTCTCTTGTTAGCCAGGCTGCTGAGCGCAGAGCAGTCCATGACAGTGCTTGACACACAGATGGGTGGCGAAGCTGTGTTGCCTCTTGTTCGCGTTAGCCGATTGTGCGCCATGTAGCCTGATGTGCACGTGTCTGGGGGAGGGCTGAGCGCAGAGAAGCAAATGACAGTGCTGGCCACACAGGTTGGTGGAGGTGGGGCTGCTAGGTGGGCAGTGCCAACTGCATGTGCATGCATGGAGGCTTGCTGAGTAAGACACTGCAGCATGAAAGAATCTTCTGTCGCAAGTAGGTGGTGGCATGTGGGGACATGTAGGTGTTTTACATTGGGAGCGCTCCTTTTGTTGCTACAGCATATTGGAACAGTCTGTTGTTTGTCATGGCTCAACTCACAGGTAGGTGGAGGTGGTGATCTTGTGGGAAAGTGTAGTCGTTGTGCCCCTTGCCTGCCGTACCCGTAGCTGCAACAGCCCAAAGTAGGGAGTACGTGCAGCTGATGCGTGGTGGTGGGCATGTGGGAGCGTGTAGCCGCAGGCCAGTAGTTTCAGCGTTGTTCCTTGCTGAATGATCGTAAAATCAGTTGCATTGTCCCTTTTCTGCCTGTTTTAGGCTACTTGCGCAAAAAAATAAGTTTTGCGCTATTCATTTGAAAGTTTGTGAGTTGGGAAACGATGGATGGTGCAACAAACTCTGTCTCACCGTTGGCCTCTCCCAGTTGTGTGCCTGTGTCTTCAGGTTGAGGCTGGCCGTCAGCAGGTGCTCACACTGCAGGAGTGCGTGCGCAGCACGGGCTCGGCACACGAGGAACGGAACAGGGCTGAGCAGCAGGTGAGAGCCAGTGCACGCATGCAAGCACGTACAGAGCATGTACAGCAAGAGCATGTACAGAGCATGTACAGAGCATGTACAGAGCATGTACAGAGCATGTACAGAGCATGTACAGCAAGAGCATGTACAGGGGCAGAGCGCACATGCAGAGGGCATATGAGAGACATTGCCGGCGTGCAAGCAGAGGGCATGTAAGCACAGTGCATGTGCGCCCCAGGCTTGGCCAGCAGGGCAGAGCGCCACCTGCGCATACCACAGGCATGGTCAGGAGTCCGACACATGGTGGATTCCTGCCACAGATGGCCTAAGACCCCAGCTGGCCGCCATGCGCTACTGCTTGGTCCGTCCATGTGCCCTGTGTCTGCCACGTGTGTAGGTGTCTCGGCTCCAGCATGAGGTGCAGGAGCGGGATGGGCAGCTGGAGCAGTGTGGGCAGCGGCTGACGCTCATGACAGCGCGCACCCAACTCCTAGAACAACAGGTGCAAAAGGGGCATTATGTTGAATTTCCTGCTACCTGACATGTTACTGGGGATGGTTGACGAAATTTGCAGCTAACTGGAATAGTTGACTGGGTCTGCTGTTTTCTGTGTTGTCACAGCAGAAATGTCAATTACGATCACAGAGATCTGTCTGCTCTGCTGCAGAATGGGTTGTGTGCATATATGAGGGCAGTCTGTGCAAATTGATCTGACGCGTCAGCACTTGGTACTCGTAACTCTGCAACTAACTCTTGGCTTCTCAAACTTGCTGATTTCCATCAGAAGCAGATCGGTTTGTTAACGCCAATGCTTGATTTTATCAAGACAGTACAGCTTCACAAGCTTTTCAAGCAAAGCAGGTCGGTTTGTAAGCATCTGGTTTTGATGTAGTTTGGTTTGATGTAGAGCCATGATGGCGCCTTTTGCAGGTTGCTGGGCTTCAGTCAGCGCTAGAGCAGCTGTACGTGGCCAAGATAGGCAACGAGCAACTGGAGCTCTTGAAGAGGCAACTGGCAGAGCAGCAGGCCACCCTGGTTTTGGCCACCTCCCAGCATGGCGCAGATGCATCACAGCCAACCACAGGCCCTCCAAAGGTCGTGCAACAATCACTCCTGCATGACCAGCAGGCAGTCAATTCATCAGAGGCCACCAGACAAGACACACAGGGTATGTCAAGGGCTAGTGGAAAGGAGGTGGCAGGGCTTCTGTTGACGGAAGGGTCGACTAAGCAGCGCGATGTGGAGGGAAGGCAATCTGCACTGCAGCAGCCACAGCAGAAGTTGCAGCAAATACAGCAACAACAGCAGCAACCACCACCACCACAACAACAACAGCACCAGCAGCACCAACAGCCACAGCAGCTCCGCTCTCATCCAATGCAGCAAGGCGAGAAGCAGCCCTTATCTGCTGCCATCATCTCATCAACTGCTCCTACCATGGCACAACCACCGCACAACTACCCACTACCAAAAGAGTCCAGCATGCCAAAGGTACTGCAGCCAGTGCCAGCAACTGAATGCCAGGCAGGCAATGTAGATGCACTGCTTAAGGCCAGCTCAGAGCCCGCACAGCGCAATCTCCTGCGTCCAGTGCTTATCAGTTTGCCGTTGCCTAATGCAAACGCGGTCAGGGGAACTGGACGTGTCCAGAGTGCAGATGTCAAGCCACCCAGCATGCAGGACGGGCCGTGCATGCCTTCCAGCATGCATGCCGTGCCAAAGACCCAGTCACTGAACTTGCAGTCAGAAGCCATACAGCAGGCGACAGTGCGTCAGCCATCTGCCAGCACCATGCATGTGCCCTTACATACCCATGCTGCTGACCATTCCCTTGCATGCCAACGAGACACTGACCCAGCCCAAAATGCCCCCCATGACAGTGCTGTCCAGCCGAACCAATCAAATGATCATAACACGACAGCTGAGCCACATGGTTCTGCCACTGACGATGTCAGCCATGCCCTACCATGTGATCATGCCACTACCCATGTGATGCATGTGCCATCAGACGACCATGCCCTACCACGTGACCCCACCACACATATGATCCATGTGGCATCACACGACCATGCCCCTGATGATTGGCTAGCGGACAGCTCAGATTCCAGCACATCAGCAGTGAGACGTAAGCCACAATATGGGAACAGCCGGGCTGGGCTGGCTCAACAGGCAGCTGAGATGCTACGCCACCTGGCAATGGATAGCGCAGTCAGGCGTCAGTGTGTGGCACAAACGGGCGTGGGACAGCGGGCGGGCAATGTGCCATGGCGTTCCATGCATGGGCAGGAAGGCATAGTGCCTTGTGGGGATGGCGGAAGCAGCCAGGATGACACTGAAGAACATTCAATGGAAGGGCGGAAAGGGTTGGTGGCAGAAAGGCGTGCTGGCGAGGCGTGGAGGGGAGGGCCAGCTAGGCATGGGTGCCGGATGCTGCCTGTCAAGGTAAGGGCTGGGCTCATAGCCTCAGGCTCTGCATTTGAACAGGCTGCAGCACTAGGTATTCGTTCAAAACATGAATTGGTGAAGTGCTGCAGCCAACCACTCCGGTTGCACGTGAGGCCTAGCAGGAATATCTCTACCTGACTAGACGAAATTTCTGGTCAGTTTAAACTCCAGACCAACAGAGGTGAACTGCAGAACAACACCTCGAGTGGATGTGGCTGAACGTGCCGGGTGAGACATGCGCTGAATGCCATCCAAAGGAAGAGGAAGGCATGAAACACATGCCAACCCCACGTGCACAGCCGAGGTAATCTCTGGTCCTATTCTACTTTCTAGCATCATGCTGCCTCGTCTTCAATCCCTGTCTAGAATTCGCATCGTGCAGAAGTGGTGCAACCAAGTCACGAAGAAAACCATCTGACAAGCAGACTGTGGCTGGCACCCTGTCTCAATCAGCAGATTGTCGTCAAGACAGCAGAGTCTTTCATTCAACCCCTGTCTTGCATATGCCCTTGCAGGTCGTGCCTGGCACCCTGCCGCAGTCCTCTCTTGTGCCTCCCACCAAGCGGCGCCCTGCATCTCCTCACCCGACCATCCCCGCCGTGCTCCAGAGAGCCATGCGGGACTCAGCCCACACCAGGCACACTCCACCACTGCCTCAATCACCTTCATGCCCAATAAGACACGCTAACCACGACCTAAGCAGGCACACTTCACCTTCACGCCCAATAAGACACGCTAACCACGACCTAAGCAGACACACATCACCTTCACGCCCAATAAGACACGCTAACCACGACCGAAGCAGGCACACATCGCCTGCACGCGCGTCAACTCACCAAGAACATCGCCAGCTGTCTCCTGCGCACCACGCACGGCGGTCAAGCAGCCAGAAGAACACACCTGTGCGCCAGCGCCCGAGTCCGCGTGCTCCGGTCTCCCATACCCCGCGTGCCCGGAGCGCTTCCCGTTCCCGTCCTGCGCCCCCAGGGTGTGTGCCTCTGTTTGATTTGCACAACGAAAGCGACACCACCAGTGCAGCAGGGGTTGGGTCACGGGCACCTTACACGGCGAAGGGAGAGGCGGGGCATGCAGGGTCAGGAACTGCCAGGGGTTTGAGGACGGGTGGGAGACCTGGACCAAGTGTGCTTGAGGCATTTCTGAAACCAGATGAGAGCGATAATAGCACGGCTTGGGACGGTATTGGCATGAGGGGCCGGAAATCAGCACATGACATGACCGAGAGTCGGAAGGGCGGCAGAAGCAAAAGCAGGAGCAGAAGAACTGGGCGCAGTACAGGCAGGAAAGCGGGAGTTGATGCAGGTTCAGAATTGCAGGGCGACGGCGGGCAAGCAGGGTCCAACAAGGCTGGGAAAGCAGGGACTGGGAGCAGAGATTGGCAGGCAGGGAGTGGCAGTTGCAGTTCAGACACCGGTGGCACTGCAAGTAGCGTGACAGGGGGCCCTGGTGTAAGCCGGGGTCAAACTGTTGCGGCAGGACGGCGGGTGAAGCAGGCGAGAAAGGCAAGCGGAAAAGTGCTTGTTGGTAGCTCCGATAAAGAGAACCATGTCGGCGCCTGCGGCCAGCAACGCACGGCGACCGATGGCAGTTCCAGTGACGAAAAGAGAAGGAACGTAGGGCGAGCCAAGGAGAGCATGGACGCACGTGCAAGCGACCCCTGTGATACGGATGTTCTGAGTGGTGGGGTTGCGAAGAACGGCGCTGGCGTGCATACGTCAAGTGTGGCTTTGAAACCTAGGAGTGTCCGACGTCTGTCGGGAGGGAATTGGCTGGGTGCACTGGCAGCGAGTGTGGGCCGAAGTCGGGATGACCACACTAGTGCTGACGAGACACAGAGGAGGCATGACGTGCATGATGAGCGAGGCTGGGATCCATACGGCTTGTGGAACGATGATACAGAATGACAGGTTTCAGTGGCGCTTCCTGTCCACCGTAGTGACACTTGTGTGCAAAACCAGCCAGTATACAGTGCGTCCACATTCTTGTGCGATTGGTGGTAGAAGATGGCATGTGGTGCCTACAGTGTGGCAGTGATCATTAATACAGAGCGGCAGAATTCTGCACTGAGCAGCTTTGGAGTTGCCTGGTATAATCACTTGTCTGGCGAGGAGCTGGCAGACACGTTGGTTCACACGTTGGTTTCTGGTAACTGGAACAAGCAAGGGGCGTGGTCTTCTCTTACCTGTCCGTGCACTGTCCGTCCGCTTCCATGGCCATGCTGGCCACGCCATATCATTAACTGACACGTGTTCTCCTGAGTGTTGCCCTGCGCCGGCTGTGACTGCTACCAAGTTCTTTGTTCACACAGTGCATTGGAAAGCTTACATGAAATTGAGCACAATGGCATACTCAAACTCTGTAATGGACCTGTGAATAGGCTGTTTGGGGTTAGGGGGGTCAGACCCCCCGGGGGTCAGAAGGGGCCCTTCTGACCAAAGGAGAGTTATAGATCGGCAAAAGAGTGCATGCCCCCTGTCATCACATGAAAACTTTGGAAACGAGTCAAGGCGCAATATCCACAAGGTTGACATAGTAGGTTGCTGTTCCTGTACCACGTAACATGGTTGACTCGGCCTGCCTGCTTTCTTGCCCATACTGTTACGTGTGCAATAAATGGTTAATTATGGAACACATCAGGATAGCCTTGATGTACCCATCAAACGCTGTCCAGCCATCGCCACTGTTTGGAGTCACTGATGTGTAAGCAGCAGCGCAGACTGGGCGCACTTGAAGGCACGTCTTTACAACGTGTCAAATGTCGCAGAACCGGCAAACTTCTTTTTTTTTGATACTGTTCACTGCAAGCAACACACAGTTTTTCCTATCAATCAATACCGGTCTTCAAAAGAGCATCAGGAATAGAAGAATGACATCTGCAGAACACAAGCCAGCACTATATCACTCGTCATTTTGTGGGAAAGGCAGCCGCTTCACAGTTTAGCAACCGCTCGGCAACTCCTGCCAATCAACCGCTCGGCAACTCCCAACCGTCAGTCGCTCGGCAACTGCTCAACAGCAGAGGGTTCTCAAACAGAAGCCAGGCGTGCACAAAGAAGGGACCTCAGCCATTTCAGAGGCAAGTCGCGGACGCGGATCACATGGCCACGCGGCTAGGTTGCAACGTGAACGAGTCCGTAAGCTTGTCAAACAACCATCACCGCACAACGTTGATACTCCTGCTGAAAAGAATGAGTGTCAACACCCCTACAAAAGCATAAACAATATGGTCAAGCAATGGAAGCTTTCACAATCGTGTTTGACCGCTCGCTATGGGCCAGGCAGCGGTGGAGTTTTGACTTTGGAACTGCACATCCCACATGAAACTGCCTAGTGCTGTCCTGTCGCCGCAGGCCAGTGAGGCAATAGACGCAACATCACTCCTGCCTGAAAACCGTAGAAACAACGGTGGAGAAACCGTTTGATGGGTGAAACCACACTCAAGGGACCACTAACCATGCGAAAAGAATTATGAAGATGACTGGCCTTGTTATCCGGATTGCAAACATCCCTCACAATTCCATTATCGCTTCTGAGCAGCCGTCATCAACGCTATCACACGGCCGAGTGCGCATGCCTAAGCAGCAATTCTCTCATCATCAGATGAAAAATCTGGAAACGCCAGCCAACCTTGTCGCACAAGCAATCATCTACATGCATGAGCCGTGAAATTGCGGCCTGTACAACGTGGGCTGAGACACACGGGAGTGCGAAACGCACGTGGACAGTGATGCAGAAACAGCAAAGGTACCCAACCGAATGCAAGTGATGAAATTTGCCACTGCCTATGTGAGCATGCCTGCCAATTGCCAGCCATGCGAAGAACGAGCGCTTGCATTGCAACGCAGGTCCTACCAGCTGGAACGTAACTCACCTTGCTTTTTTCCTCACTTTATCACTCTATGCACCTGTTTGTACATGCACAATGTACAGGAAGACCATGGAACAAACAGCCCACCACGCCACACGTCTAAACCCAAAAGAGTGAGCCTGGGCTCTCAAAGTGACAGAGGCCGACTAAGGCTCCAACATGAAACATACATATGAAATCAGGAATTCGTGGCCTGGGTGGCCTGGCTGGCCTGGCTTTGATGCCGGCCTTGGCCCTGGCCGATGCGTCTGAAACCTGACTCTGTTGGAATGTCAGCGGCGAATGCAATGCATGTTCTTCGCATGTGCATCCGACGAGGCTCTCAGGACGACGGCTGCAGCCCATAGTAGCAAACCAAACTCTGCGTGACAATGCCATACTGCTAACCCATTTGAATTTCGCATGTATTGCCTTCTAAGCCACGCCTTATGACAATACCCACAACACCAGAGGCAGCATACATGCGCTTCCTATGCCCAAAACCTACATACAACCACGTTCCTATGCAGTCAAATCACCCTCAACACCACAGTTTGATACAAGTCATCGATACAGGTCACATGATGTGTTATGGATATCTTGCTTAACAACTTCCAAGTTGTTGATGTCTCAACTCTGCCTGTCCATAACACAAGACAGCAGCCGCCATATATATGTGCAGCATTGATGTGTTTTGGCATGCATATGTGCAGGGCGTGCCCATGCATGGGTCAAACGCACAGCTCCTTTGGCAGCTTCTTGACGAAGACCATGGCATGACATGGCATGCCAGTCAGCTTTTGAATGCATACCATTCTGTTGCGTCTCACACTCCGTCGCTGATGTCGCAGGCAGGGCTGTTGGGGGTTGCCTGCCTTGCACTCCCTTGAGGGTCATGCAGAGAATTGGGGGCGCCTGCTTTACACTCCGTCGCGGATGTCGTAGGGAGGCCTGTCGGGGGTGCCTGGGGCAGGTCCCAGGTACTCATTGGTCCACATGCCGTGTAGCCCTGCATGCATGCAGTCACATCCTGGGATCATGAGCTGCTTCAGAGCATGAGTGCATGCAGTTGGTGCAGTTGTGTGCAGACCATGCTCCGGGCCGATCGAATCTATGGAAACATCGAGTATCCGATGACACCGCTGAAAAAGCGAGTCAGTCTATAACCATGCACAGAAGCAGCAGCACTTGCCAAGCTTGCTGACCAAAACCACACCATTGTCGGTTACAGAAGTAACCACTGCACGTGGCCCACCTGCAGGCACGTGGTGGTTGTCGAGGTGGACGGTGGCCACGGGCCCCTCTGACAGGCGCTGCGCGTCTAGGATGACGAGGGAGGAGCGAGTGTGCTCGGAATCAAACAACTGCAGACAAACACCACCAGTAACTCGGTAATGAGGAATGCTGGGCATCCCGAACTCTATTGGGTGGTCGACAAAATAAACATTGACACTCTAACTCCTGCAGTGTGTTGCCGCAGCCCCAGATTCCTGTCAGTGTACTCGTGCTGTGTACCGCACACCTATCTTGATTTCTGGGCCACGCAGTCGCCCTACTAACTCACTAGTGAATGACGTGAATTGAGCGCGGGTGACTGGCCTGCTGAACACACAACCTCGCCTATCAGTGTGCGGCGACATGTGCGGCGACATGTCCGCCGACATGTGCGGCAACATGTGCGGCGACATGCATGCACTGACCCATGTACCGTTTCCCATCAACTGCTCTGCACTGCACGCACCCAGGTCATGACCCAGCCGTCATCTTCAGCCCTGCCCGCCGTCTCAGCTGTGTCACGTGGCACAAAAACGGGTTCCCCCGGGAACATGTAACGGCTGGGGGGCAGCCAGATCTCCTCTTCCACTGCCGAATGATCAAAGGGCTTGCCCACGCCGTTGCTTGGATCCACAGTCATTTTGACGATTCCCTGCCATGTGGCACACGTGCAGTTCACAGGTGGTTTAAGAGCAACCATATACTCCACACGTCAATTCGTTCATTTCAGGTCCTTTGTAAGTCAGTCACATGCGAGTGCCAGGAACAACTTGGGTGTCGTTTTATGTTCATCATACCTGATTACATGGCCAAAACGTAAAAACAACGAATAGGGTGACCACCAACAAGTACACGGCTAAAATCAATTGCCATGCCCCCTATGGCTGATCTGGGTCCATGTGGCTCACTTGATTGGGTCCAAAGAAGGCTCCAAAACAAGAATGAAAAAAGTTGAATAACCGTTACCAAGTAACCGCCAGTCCCACGTGCATCATGTGGCTTACCTGGTTCGGGCCAAAGAAGGCTCCCCCGCGCACCGGGCTGCCCACCATGTACGTGTACCGGTGCGGGCGGCCGACCTTGGACGGGGCGACGATGGGAAACTCACACGAACGGGGTGTGATGCTGTGACGCAAAACGTACAGAAACGGAATCAGGTACAATCAGGATACTGAGGGGCGGGCTCAAAGCAACACATCCACAAAGGAGCGAGAAGCAGAATGGCTGGTACATTCAACATCAGCGTCACGAGCAAGAGGCATTCGACGTCGAGTGTGTCCCCAGTGTAAGATTGACCCCAGTGCCTGAACACCTTCGTCACACCCCTCTCAACACTGATCTGGCAACCGCCACGTCACACGTCGTACTCACACTGATCTGGCAACCGCCACGTCACACCCCTCTCAACACTGA
>QAXH01006287.1:46675-58011 GCA_004335635.1 Chloromonas sp. AAM2
CTGGCAACCGCCACGTCACACGTCGTACTCACACTGATCTGGCAACCGCCACGTCACACGTCGTACTCACACTGATCTGGCAACCGCCGCGTCACACGTCGTACTCACACTGATCTCGTCACGGCGGAGGGGTGCACAGGCTTGGACAGGTCCACGGAGATGCGGGAGGGCTCGACCCGCGAGCGCGGGTTGCCGTAGTAGTGAAGGCCCACAGTGTCAAGTGACTGGCCAAAGTCAATGAACCTGCAGCCATCCATGCATAATAGCTTACACGACACAACACAACACAACATGCCTGCCTGCAATGATCTGCCCTGCCAACACTTCCTTGCCCAATTCTCGTCCTGCTTCCTTCCTTCTCTGCTTCTCCCCTCCTTCTCATCCTTTTACCTCCTGCCCTGTTGGTTGTCCCTCACATGACGCAATCACTGCACACTCTGTGCTGCCGCTGTCCCTGTTATTTCCTTTACTTCCTGCCTCCCTGGGCTATCAATAAGCCATTAGCAAACGCCCAACACACCGTGCCACCATCTGTGAGCGTCCAACACATACTACCCTGCAAACACAGGTGCGGTCATCAGTGCCGTACCCGTTTGACACCGAGTCCAGCACCAGGTATCTGCCCCCCTCCGCCTCCCATGCGTTGCTGTGGTGGAAAGTGAAGATGGAGGAGCCGGGGATGTCATACGACCGCACGCCGCCTGCGAGCTCATGAAGCAGATGACTCAACCACCTGGTGTGATGAAGCAGATGACTAAACCACCTGGTGTGATGAAGCAGATGACTAAACCACCTGGTGTGATGAAGCAGATGACTAAACCACCTGGTGTGATGAAGCAGATGACTAAACCACCTGGTGTGATGAAGCAGATGACTAAACCACCTGGTGTGATGACTTCTATACATTGTACCAGGGGGCTTGTTAGCGTTTCAACCTATTTTAACAGGGCTTTGTGTAGGCAGGCAGACCAACACATGATGAATTGTGAGGCTGGCAACGCGTCTGTTTGGATGCGGCAGAAGACTGGCCCATCCGAAGCAGACGTCTAATGAGGCAGAGTGGTCAGTCAGCTACACCACACCACTAAGAACCACCATCAAGCCTGACATGTTGCGTAGCTGGCTTGTATTGGTCAATCTCAAGCAGTCAACAAATTGGTACCCTTCAGACAGTCACGAGTTGTGCAGTTACATGCCTGAAGATTGCCGAAAAGACCGCCTCTCACGAACAGCCCCCCACCTCCCTGACGTGTCCTCTGCATGGTTTCACATCAGGAAGCAGGCATGCATGCCCTCACCATATGGCGCTCCCCTGCCCGGGCGTGGAATGAGGTGCAGGCGTGCGGGCTGCGACTCCTGGAAGCGCAGGCACTCCGCCACTGACGCCTTGCCCTGGGGCACACTGTGGGCAGATACACAACACACAAACACCCGTGTGATTTGAGAGAGCTAAGTAATTCGTTTCAGGTGAGAGGTAAAGTAAGATTGGAGTCTGACATGTCAGACATGTGCTTGACTGACATGATGTGTGATGAAGTTGCAAACTGCAGTGTCAGAAGTGCAATGAATACAAAGAAGCGGTCGGCACAGCAAGAGTCCGACTGGTACGGACAAAAGCGGCCGGACTCATTCGCATGAGAGTGGGCTGGAACCTTGGTGTCCAAACCAGTACTAAAGAAATATGCTGTGTAGTTTCCCTCCCGCTCTCTGCCTGATTAAATGAACTCACTTCCTGCTGTTGCCCCGGCTGAGCAGCCCTATCTGAACTGAAGGGCATGCAACAACAACAACAACAACAACAGCACCTGGCTCTTGCTCCCATGCCGTGCTGAGGTCAGGCCAGTGGCTTAGCAAGGTGTGCATGTCAGACAACCAGGATGCAAGTCAGCCATGCACATGGGCGCCAAACCATCCAGCCACCAGCCCCTGCTCCCACTCACTCCATGATGAGCCTCATGACGTCCATCTTGACCGGATTCTCCACCACCACATACCAGTGCTCGCTCACAGCCATGTCGTGGAAGAAACCGAACGCAGCACCTGCACAAGATGTCAAAATCACCATAACATGGCTGATTATCATCACCATTGCGTCGCCATTCCAATACTGCGGCTTTGCAGCTTGCGGTGCCACAGACCAAACAATCAGCCACGAGTTGGAGCCTTCAGGCACGCCCCAGGGCTGCTGTGGAATCGGATTGTGGGTGGGATTGCTTTGGCTGTGCTTTCTCTGCCATACGCCTGAATCCCCACTCTCAATCCATCTCTCTCATGTGCACTCCCAACCCCCACTTTTTGATCCAGGACTCGCCCATCGCAAGGTGCTGGCCAGGCACGATGAAGAGTCCTACTGCTCCTCTAATGCCGGTGGGTGTCCCCACTCACCAGGCAGGATTGTTTGTGTTCGGTGCAGCAGTGAGAAGTCGCGCGCGTACTCGTAGAAATTCATCTTGGAGTCCCTCCCCCCGTCCACACCCGGTGCAAACATAACCGCACGTGAAGAGCCATCTTCCTCCTGTGTGCCATACGTGTTACATGCATCACAGAACAGAACGCAAAAGCTGTGATCACAGAATGCATGGAGGCTGACGGTCGCAGATCCATGGTAGCACGAGAGTGTGAGACTGATCTTCCTTATCATGTGTTGCTGGCTTGTGTGATGCTTTGCAAACAGTACCTGACGACATGTGATTGGTTTCCAGGAAACATGTCACACGTGAACCTCACTCTTTTCTCATCACACCTGTGTAATTCTCAGGTGGGCTGCCATGATGGGTTGTGACATGGTGTCCCCGAGGTTGTCCGGTCCCAAGGTCTCAAGGTTGTCGTCCAGACGGGTAGGGCCACTGGCCTGAGGTGCAAGAAACGGTAAGTAACGGTTTCAAGCTGACGTAGGTAATCTGGGAGCACATCCAGTGTGAGAGGCTGCAGCTTGAGGTAACACGGAGTGTATGTACACCAACGACATGAAGGTAAGAAGATAAATGCCACATGCATGCCAGAAGCAAACGCCACATGGATGCCAGAACCGGCTGGCTGTACGTGATCAGCTGGCAATTTGTTCAGGGAGTTGTACCTCTGCTGCTGCTGTAGTGACCGATCACGACCCTCACCTCAAACAGGGCAAATGTTTTCCCTCCCCACCGCAGCACATTGGTGTTGGCAGCGTCCTTGACCTGCAATGGCACATGCACGTGAGGAGCACTGGCATAATGTAATGGATGATCACGCTCTAGCTGAACTAGAAGCACACATGCATGTGAGGAGGAAACTTCCTGATTCTGAAAGGCAAAGTCATCCAACTCAGTTTGATGATCCTCCCTCATCAGAATGCACGGCACAGAGCAAGATGTGTCGGCTCTGGGTTGATCATGGTGAATGAGGAAAGAGTGGTGCGCTGGTTTGCACTGCTGCAGTGCAAAGTTTGCCCAAAGTTACTAAGCAACTGGCCCTTTAAGCTTCTCTTACATTCAGAATGTCAAAGGGGTTGGTGAGGCGCAGTTTCCCCAAGAACCCAAAGTCAATGGTGATGCCTCCGCTCTCGAGCACCCCCTTGTTGAAGGATGAGCGGTACTGCTGCTTGCCGGTGCGCTGCGCACACACAGATGAGGGGCAAGAGCTGTGGAGCCTCAAGGTGCATTGGAACAAAATTAGAAAAAGTCAGTCTTAGCAGTTGTAACAGTTGTAGCAGGTAGCAAACCCTAGCCATCACATGCGTCTGACCAAGCTGCTTACCCTCTCGGCAAGGAAGCCCGGAGTGCGGACAAACTTGTTCTGAAAGAATGCCCTGCCCTCGCCATCAAATGATAGGCTGCAGATCATCCTGCGGGGCAACACGTGTTGCGAAAGGCTGATTGAGCGACAGACAGTAACACGGATGATGCGGGTCAGTGCTGTGGTTTGATGCAATAGGGTTGCGCCATGCGGTACATGTTGTGAAGGGTTGCCAAGGTGCATCCGCCTGTGACACTGTCATACTTCCCCCAGAAGCAACCCTGTACTACCAGTGCACATGTGGCCGGTGAGAGGATGGGGTGAGGGGTTTAAGCTGTGTAAGAATGGTATGGACGATCATTTTAAACAAGTTTAAGGAATTCTGATAATGGTATGGGGCAAATGTGTGCGCTCGATGGCCACTCTCACTCACCCGTCACCATCAAATGGATGGGCTAGCGGCTTGCCTCCAACTTCAAAAAGCCCAGGTCCATTCCTGAGCAGCGTCCCCTGCATGCGCCAGCATGCGTTTGAGGTTTTGGTTGTGTTGGCAATGCCTGTCAGTTGACGCATGACCTTCCTGCTTCTTGGCCATCCCACAAGCAGAGCACCCACCTTCAGGCCCTCTGGGATTTGGCCATCAATCTGCAGTGCAATAAGGCGAGCACTGGTTGTCTGAGCTGGCACTTTGCAAGTCACTGTGCGCCACACAACGCTTATGGATGTGTGGGACTGGCAGAAAAATATTTTTGGTCACCTTCTTCACCCAGTAGGCGTGCTCGGTGTATAGGCTTGTCGAGAAAGCCTTGTTGAAGTGCGAGCCCAGTTCAAGAGCCTCTTCAACATTGGCCGGGACGCGCTGCTGACTGGAAAGGCTTTGAGCGCTTTCGGGGCTCAGAATCGCCGGGCACAACAGGCGTCTGTTCCCGTGCAGCAAGGCAGGAGCAGCTACCCTGGGTACAGCTGCGCGTCTTGCAGACGAGGGTTTACAAGAACGCTGTAGTGGGCCGTGAGTCACACACGACATTTCGCTCAAGTACGAGGAGGCGAACTTAGTCTTGATACTAGACGACTCTTGCTTGTGTTCGTTCTGATCAGGTATTGCGCTTCAGGTGTGGATGCCCGAGGCACTGATGATCATTGCCGTTCTGCAACTCACAATGACGCGATGTCTGGTCATACTCATCGTTTGCACATTCCAACATCATAACGCCACAGTTGTGGCTGTTCGTGTATTCCCATGAACGTCGACTTTGATATAACGCACCTTGCAGTGAGGATAATGGTGAAAGTAGAACTGGCTACCCTATCCTGACCTAAGGGTTTCAGAACCTGGAGTGCACGGATCGTTTGAGATAACACGCGAAGACAGAGCTCAGCAGGGCACGCCGAGTTACATCCTGTTGAAGGGGCCCGTCACTCCATCCTCCTGCCAGTAGTTTTCGTCTACTCTTGACTCAGCTATTTCTGTCGTTGACTAGCACGGTTGTTGGCATTGGCAGCCGAACGCTCGCGTTCCCAAGTGCTCACGTGCTGACTAGCGTGGAACGTGCCAGTGTCGATCATGTTCCAAAGTAGTGGTCCAAACGTCCAGGACGTTCCCCTGCAGACGAAAGGGTGCTCAAAATGTTCTGTGCTCGAGTGTCTGATACGAAATTTGCTCTTGCTGCGGAGGAACGAGCGAACCCGCGGAATTCGCTTGCTGGGTCAGCTACGGCGCTGTCAGTTTTCAGGCACCAGCTTCCTGTGCTACACCTGCAGCCAAGTGCTCGCATGCTGAGTGCATGGGCTGATACGTGTCGGACCCCGCACAGCTGCACGTCCTGCCCCGCTACGTGTCTGGCGGCCAGTTCTGTGTCTTCACCACAGCCAAAAAAGAAGTTTGCCAGTTCTGGGACAATTTTGTGAGATGTACAGTGACGTGGTGACAGACCTATTCACACAAGAACTGTCCCAGAAGTGGCAAACTTCAAGTCAGCCTTTTTGCTGTCTAGTTCTTCTTTTGCTGTCTAGTCATTCAAGTCAGCCGTTCAAGTCAAGGCACCCTGCTTTCAAATTTGCTTTATGGAAATCACACAGAAGTAATGAATATTGCAGTACGGGGCATACCAACCAAGAAGCCTTACATGTCTACCAGCCCATACAAACCAAAACGTTCATGGAAACATATCAACAGAACCACATCAGGTTGTCATCCTGTCACCGGCAGCCTCCTATCCGACACCAACACCCAGTGTACTCCATATGGCATACATAGTCCAAACAGTGTGGTTGCCTAAGGGTTCACTTATGCGTGTAAGAATTGCACTCGAAACCTTCTGCCATCAGCACGGCTGGTCCTGGCTGGTGTGGGCATTTGTAACCACAAAATCTGCTGCTGGGTGTTTTTCTACTGGCGCCGTTACACACAGCCCACCATGCAGACCCACATCAGCTGCCTCATGTCATCCTGTCAGCGGCATTCGCCCCCTTGCAACCAACTCGGCCATTCGCAAGCTTGCCAAACAACCAACTGCATGCCACATGCACATTCCACATGCCTCATGCATGGAGTGCAATGCCCATGGACTGGCATGGCATGTGCCCTGCTCCCAGCTCTGGCTACTGCTAGACCAACACGCCCTGTCCTGCTCTGCTGTTTCCGGCCGCCTTGCCCCCGCTGCTGCTCCCCGCCTGCGACTCAGGAGGAGGGGCATCCAGGGGCCGGCCTTGCCGGTCCACAATCCGGATTTGATGCTTGGTCTGCAGCAGCAGTCGTGCGCAGATGGAATTGTAAGCTGTTGCATTTGCAGCAGGGGTGCATGCCCATTGTTTACTGCCTACATGGCATGTAGAAGAAGCCTTTCCTTTACCCTCATCTCATGTTATGACAGCCTAATCTGCTGCAAAAATAGTAAGGGCAGGCCTGATACTGCGCGTGATTGATGGCAGGGGATTCTGCTCAGCTAGACACATGGAAGACATGCATTCAACCAACCTGGCACAGACGTGTGATTGGCCAATCATACGCCTTCATACAGCAACAACCTCACATCAGAATTGCTGCACAGACCTGGATGTTGTAAGGCTGTCTACACCCTTGCCCACAGTTCCTTGTCAAACCACGACTTGTGACAGGAATGCTTATGCCTGAGACAAACCTGGAATTCAGTGATTTCTTTTTCAAGTGACTGGTACGTGTCTCCCAATGTCTTGACCACTGCTACCAGCTGGTCCTTGTTCCTGAAAACAATAGACATGCATGGCAACTGCACGCACTGCATGCAAAATGCGCCTGGTGTGCATGAGAGGGGGGCAATGCAAGGCGGAGGATGCAGCGTTGGCAAGCCATGCATGCCACCATGTGGGATGCATCAGAAATTTTTCACGAATTCCACCTACTTGATCACGGCAGGCAGGGTTTCCCCAACTGTGCGTTCCACCAGGACCTCTCCAACTAGCCGAAAACATTTGCGCCCTGAGTCCATTGGTTCCAAGGCCTTGATCACTGACTCATGCTCATCAACCTCCTTTTGCAACTCCTCCAATTTGCTGGCGACACCTTGGAGGCGGGTTCTGCGGGCCTGAAACTCATTAATGATCTCTTTCTCGCTACGGCTTGCCGCTACTTTGGCTGCCATCCAATCAGCTAGCCTGAGTTGTTAATGAAGCCCCGGACGCGTGAGCGCTTCTGCGATCTCTCCAAACGTTCAAAGAAGCACGATCAATGGATGGCTTTCTCGTGCAGGAGCTGTCATAGGTGTTGTCTTGCGCACTGATAGCGGTTGTATGCACAGGACTAATCTTGAGAGAGCGATCATCACATGGGTTCCCATATAGGGTTTTCAGGCAGTTGACAATGAGCACATCCTGCAGTCACAGCTACACATCAAGATCATACGCATAGTGCCTAGGTGTATTCTAAGGCACGGGCAAGCTAGGCTTCAAATCCTCTACTCTTCAGCTGAAGGCGCAGTTACCGGGCATCTAGCGGCGGCTGCCAGTTCTTCTACACTGCCCGGCTGAGGCTGGGGGCGCAGGAGATCATGAGTGGGCAAGGCGGGTACGTATCCACCAGCGTCCCTTACATATGCGGCAACTGCGGCTCCGAAGTAGCCATCAAGCCAGGAGACGTCATCCAGTGCAGAGAGTGCGGCTATCGCATTCTGTACAAGAAGCGGACAAAGCGTGTTGTGCAGTTTGAGGCACGGTGACAGCGGTTTGCACCAAAGGTGGAGCATGGGCCATGCTATCCTGAAAGCGGGCACCTGGCCGCATGGCAGGAAGACTTGCATGCAGCATCACAGGCCAACAGAGTAGCAGCAGATGTTGTGAGGGAGCAAGGGTGCGGTTTTGCTAGACTTCATCCATGTCTGGCAACTTTCAAAGCATGGCACAACAAGGCAATAAGGCACCATGACGCTTTTGCATGCCCTGAAGCTTCAGGGTCTTCTAGCCATGGTCATTGTCCGGAACTGACGGCAGCATGCACGCCTGCTTTGGCCATGCTGGTTGGGCGCACATGGTGCATGTCCATCACTTTCCTAACCTTTGGATGATTCATGCTGCAGCTGCGCGTGCAGTCTTAGCAGCCGTGATGCTTTAGAAACAGAACTACCGTGTTGCCAAGGCCTGAAACTCACGAAGTACACTTGACAGCAATGCTGTGGCAAGATGGTGATGAATACATTGGTTGGGAGCGCAGGCTCAACAACTGAATGGCACACTGTGTTCTGCAAGCCCACATAGCAACATTTTCTTTCCGTCACACTATTACCACAGGATTCTCTCAAATGCAGGTGACAGATATATTCCAATTGGCTTGATCTGATTTTCCGATTGGCGCACTGGCGGTGTTTCGAACGACGGTTACTCTGGCATGTGTTTTCAATCGTGTAAGACCTTCTCTACCGTGGCACAGCAGGCGTGCGTTTTGGGTGGGCACCAGATGCATCCACCTCTGTATAATCTCCAGTACCTTTGACAGTTCTTCGCATGTTGTTGGGCAGCTGTTCAGTTGCAAGAGCACCATGCTCAACCGCCTCTGGCAGAGCTGCCCGCCAGACCCATTCTCAAGCGGACACAGTGCACGGCTAGCAAAGCTAACTCTGACAGCAGCAGGCAAGCCTTGCACGCGAAGTTTGGCAGAAATTTGACATCATCGTTAGCGTACTCGCATGGCTTGTGAACATACACATCAAAAATCTTTTTTTTGTCAGAGGGTTAGGGTAAAGATAACCTTTCTTAAGGTAGACCCTGCTTGGTGAGATGATTTTCAAATGATTGTCCAAGCAGGCCTGGCCCTGCTTAAACCTGAATACCTGAATACCTGATAATGCTTAAACCTTAACTGAACGAGGTTGTCTTTCACTGGACTTGCACAGGTGCTCCTTGCCACGTAGTTTGCTGCTCTACCAAACATCTCCACTTGCATGTCAGCCAGGCAGGTCATATCTGCTTTGTGGCAAACTCTCCAGGCAGTGATGTGATGTGATGTCCACTGCATTGGCATCTACCGGCACAGCTACAAAACCACAGTACACGAAATAGTGGGACTACGACAGATGAATTGCATCACATGCTCAGTGTGCAAAGGCATCAACTCTAGAACAAGCATGCCTACTTGACGCCCAACTATCATGCGCGCAAAAACAAAGCTTGGTCATTGTGGTATTGCACTAGCATGCGGCGAGGCCACATGCGTTTCAAAATCAAGTCTGATAGCATGATTCGGTGCGACCAGCAGAACCACCAAGTGTTTAACAACCCAAGGAGTCACAAGAGTCAGACTGCAACGGCTAGAAACGACTAGAAACGGTCAGATGCATAACAGACGTGTCAGGTCCAGTATCATCGCTTTGCCTTGCCCGCGCTCTTTTGCCCCGCAGTGCCTGCCGGCGTGTTCCCGCCTCGGCCCCCGTTCCAAGCAGACGCGCCGGCACGCCGCTGTGATGCTGGCCGATGTGCACTACCCGGCCGTTCCGAGGCCGGTGTGGCAATAAGGCCAGCAGCCCGTGGGCCCGGGGTCCGTGCTTGTGTTCCGCTTGGCGTGGCCGCCCCGGCCGCTTGCTGCCCCACCATCGGCCCCGACCGCCTGGCCACTGACATTGGCATCGCAACCGCCTCAAGCACGCCCTTGGCACCCCGATCAGGCGTGGTCTTCGGTTTGCTCCCCCCACTACCAACGGGCGTTTGTTGGCCTCCTGCCGTAGCCTTTGCTTGTTTCCCGCCAGATGTAGGCGTTGATGCTTTACCCGCTGAATCCGGCAACCTGGTGTTCCCAGCTTGCTTTCTTGCCGAAGCCGGGCTGCTCCTTGCTTGCCCGCCACTTGATTTCAGAAAGCCTCTTTCTTGTTCTTCATCCTCTTCAGTTGACTCCAGAAATCCGCCAGAGCTCTCCTCCTCACCCTCCTCTTCCTGCTCCCTTTCCCGCATACCCTCTTCGGCCTCGCTCCCACTCTCCCCCACCTCTGTCTCGCCCTCATCTTCAATTCCCCCCTCCATCAATTCCTCACTATTCCCTCCCTCATCATCGTCAAACACGGGCTCCAAACTGCCCCCAGACACCCCCGCCATCCCCTGCCCATCCTCCTCGTCTTCCCCTTCACCGCCACCGTCACTGTCATCTTCCTCGGCACTGCTGTCACCACTGCTGCCCGCTTGCACATGCCCATTCATCCCCGCATGCCCGTTCATGCCGTTGGGCTTTCTCTCCTCCCCTTGCACCACCCCGCCGATCCCATCTGCCAGTGATGCTCCCGCTGCATTGCGTTTGCGCCCGGTAACCGCCTGCCCAGTCACACCATCCCTGGCGGACGGCTTGCCATTCCCATCCCCATTGCCATTGCGGGCTGTTGGCCTGACGTCCGCCACAGGTGCAGGCGCCGTCAAAACCCTAGCATCTTCGTCAGCAAAGAATGCGCGCTGCGTGGCTGCATGTCCTCCCATGTGCCCACCCATGTGGCCAGCTCCATGGCCGTCGTCTGCATTGTCTGGACTCAGGACCTGGAAAGTGGGGGCGAGAAGTAAAGGCAAAGGTGTGAGTTTGGCCTGGGAAACCACACTTTGTTGTACTGCCATGTGAGCTCCTTCCTACTCCTGTTCAACCATTAACATCGTCTTCCATTGCTCCATTAAGCAAGGTGGAACTTTATACCACATGGCTTCCTTAGACAATCCTTGCGGCCCACTCATTACTAGGTGCAAGTCACCTGCCCACTGCTCCTCAGCGCCAACTCCACTTCTGTTCGTAGCCATTACCTTCTTTCTGATTCTTTGCACAGCCTACCCTGTTTAAAGTTCCTTCCTCTCTCTCCTTCGTAGCCTATCCTCACCTTCATGCCCTCCGCCTAACGATCAATAATGATGAAACATGACAGCGTCTCACCTTCATTGCTGCCAGTGAGTAGTCCAGCAGGTGTGTGGACCGCAGCAGCCTGTCCACTCGCGAGTAGTGGCGGGTGCTGTACGATAGCAGACCCTCTACTAGCTCACCCAGACCTGAGCACAATGACAGATACATCATCATCATCTTCATCAACATCACCACCACCACCACCACCACCACCACCACCACCACCACCATCACCATCACCATCACCATCACCATCACCATCACCATCATCATCATCACCACCACCACC
>QAXH01006288.1:1336-28580 GCA_004335635.1 Chloromonas sp. AAM2
CCTTTCGTTGCCACATACAGGTGCAAGGTCTGCTGGAGTCCCCAAGAGTGGCAAGGAGGAGCGAACTTACCAGGGATCGGGCAAGCGCTGCAATGGCTGCACCCTCGCGACCCACTCAGCCACCATCTGCATCAACATGTGCGTTGCCGTGAAGTTGACGGACTTGGACGCCAAGTGTCGGAACCGCCTCAAGAGGGCAGTTGATAAGGGGCTGGAATCAGGGGAGTGGGAGACCACGGGCGACATCCTGGCGTAGAGCCACCATTGGCGTGTGCACAAGTCTGTTGACGCACAAATCAACTCATTCACACGCACACACACACACCAGACCCAACAGAAGAGCATTACCACCGGTTTCAGTGCAAAACGCAAGAACTGTCCCAGAACTGGCAAACTTTTTTTTTCCACCTGCAGTTACAGTGTTACAGTGGTCACACGATTGTTGTTACTGAAAATTCACTACCAGTTCCCTCACAGGACAAAGTTGAAACGACTAGTGCCACTGCTGTTGTTACGTGCTGCTGTGGTGAAGGTGCGCTGTGGGGACCGGCCAATCATTTTGTCGCTGCATATACCAGCGAATAGGTGGGCTCTCTGAATCCCCTTTACCTGTGGTATGCGGTTTCGGCTAGGCTGATGTAACATCTTGCAGTTTCTCTACCATTACACACCGATGGGCAGTGAGCTCATTGTTATCCTTTACACATAGCCCATGCGCATCCGCTCACCTGACGTAACTGTCGCACTGTACTTGATACACCGTCACAAGTGCGCTATCTTGCACCAGATCCAAGCAAAGGTATTGATTTACGGTGTCCCTCACATGCCATAGCATTGCCAGCCCCATGCCTCCTGAGGGTTGAGGCCATGCTCTCATCGACCCAGCCATTCGGCACCAATCGCCACAATCATCAGTGCACTGGCACAGCCACCATCAGCCATCAGCTGACTTACCAGATACAAGCTGCGTTCATGTGGTAACTTAATCATCCAGAACACCAACAATCCATACCATGTATCCATCAACACACCACGGCACTAGGCACTGTGGTGGAGCGGCAGGGTCTCCTAACAATCGTCCACAAAACAGCCAAACATCCGTCAGGGCCATATCAAAGGCTCAGGATGGCTCAAAGATTAGTAAGTTGCCAAGCTCGCAACAACAAGACCACAGTCCCATCCGTCAGGGCCCAGCCACGGGCTCAGGAGGGCTGCAGTGCTGCAAGTGTGGCTACCCAAGTACAAACACGCACGTGCATCCTTTGGTCTGTTCACCCATCTGTCAGGGGCGAATGAGCGGCTCAAGGTGGGTGAACAAGGCTGTAGCGTACAGGCAAAATGCTGCGCTGTGAACAAGGAATGGCAGTGATCAGGCCGCGCACGCGACCTTCATTCAAGTGGCCAGCAGTACTCAAATAGGCATGCAAAAGCTGCATGCACTTTCGTGGGCGCTAATGGCCAGAGTTTGACCTACACAGTTGTCTGACTATAACACAAGCCGCCCTTCATGGCCAACGCTCAAGACGGTTGCTGAAAAAGTGTTTCTAAGCCTGCAGACCACAGGGAGTGAGAACAACGTCTCTTGCTGGACGTTTGACATCTGAATGTAGCCTGCAATTTACTGTTCAACTGCCTGATTCCGCTCGTGTTCAAACTGATACGTGTGTTTTCACGGACGCCGGTCTGCACCGTGTTGAGCGCTCCGCTCAGTTTGAGGTGGTGCGTTCAGGCCCATGTCCACACAGGGCCGCGCTCCTGTTGTCTTGCCTCCGTGTGATGTTCAGATGGTGATGGACTTGGCCACCATGCGAGCCACGTCCACCAGGCGGGCGGAGTACCCCCACTCGTTGTCATACCACGCGTAGATCTTGACCATCGTGCCATCAATCACCTGAGAGGTTGTGCATACATGGTGGCTACATCAGATAACCATGATCAGGCGAGGCAGGCAAAGTGTGCGTGAACTTTCACCAGCATGAGGGCAGGTTCATGACAGAAGACACTGCCATTGACGGCGACAACCAGATGCCAGCAGCATAACATTCCAATCAACGTATCCCCCTCCCCCGCCGAGTCTGACAAGCAGACACAAGTCTGCCCACCAACTGACCTGTGCTGGCAAGACTGTAGTTCCCCATGTCCCCGCCGCTCCCGCCTGCCTACCTGTGTGCAGGCCGCGTCCACGATGGCCGAGCGCGGGTCGTTGACATAGTCCATGCTCACCAGCGGCTTCTCCTCAAAGCCAAGGATGCCGGACAGGTACGTCTCAGACGCCTCCTGCATGGGCAGGACAAAGGAGAAGAGGGGTAGGCTGCGAGTCACTGCCAAGCACTGGCCTGCTGCCGTGTAGGGCTACAACTGGCCATTGACTGGCACTGCTCGGTACCTCTCAAGCGCTTGAAAGGCTGCGTCCTTGGGCTGAAAGTACGGCTCTATCATGCACTGGGCGCTCAATCCGCTCAACCACTGGGCAGAGTATAAAACGAGCTATGTTGCAACACGAGATGCGCTACAGCATCGAGAAATGGCTGGTGACCATTGTCAGGCAGGTCAGGAGACTCAGCCTCAAAACCTAAGAAGAGCCTTGTCCATGTGCTTCTCAAGCGCAGAGAGCCAACGCCAGCCAATCCCCTTTCGGTATCCGTCCTCCCTTCTGCCTGCTCTCACCTTGAGCAGTCTGTTGACCTCCTCTGCAGTTGTGGGCCTGCCCACCTCGAACACACAGTCCGTGATGCTGCTGTTGGTCAGGGGCACACGCACGGCCAGGCCGTTCAACTTGCCCTGCAGCGGACACACGAACCCAGGGTCAGGGTCAGAGGGTTCCAACACAGGGCAGCGGTCATAAAGAGGGTCTTGCTGCTGCTAGTGCTATCTTGAGGCTGCACACGGCCCAGTCACTATTCCTTCAGGGTACTGTTGTAATGACAGTGGCCCAGGACGTACACAGGTTGGCAGACCGTCCAACATGTGTTCATCACCCTGCCTGCACCGTCCCTCTTGCTGTGCCCAATTCTACCACATCTCCTGAATGCTGCCCTTGCCCAACCTGTGACATGTGTCCTAAGCGGTCCCCAAGCGCCCTGTCACCTTGAGTTGCGGGAAGATGAGCGCGATGGCGGTGGCCGAGCCGGTGGAGGTCGGGGCAAGGTTCATCATACCAGACCTGCCAAGAGGGAACAGACAATTGAGAGCATTATGTTTGGCTGACTGTTGCATCTGATCTCCAGCCCAAGAGCTGGTTGGGGTCAAGGCTATCTCAGGCTGCGCAAGGAACTAGGCCAGCAGCAGCTTCAAAGGCGAATGAACGGTCAAAAGAACTCTAGGAAAAGGGAGTCGAGTAAGTAATGCATGGAGGTGCAAACACAAGAAAATTCGAGTGAATTGTGCGGGTGAATTTGTGGCACAAGCCCACGCCTCTGCCAGCCCATGTGTGCCAGGGTGCGCGTGTGCAGGTGGCATGCGCGACGGTCAGCGTCGGGTGCGAGGGCAGGCGCACCTAGCACGGCGCAGGTCGTCCTTCTTGGAGTTGACGGCGTCAACCACGGTCTGTGGGCACACACCAGTGCACGCAGGAGCAACAGGATGAGCGAGCGTGGCGAGTGACGATCAATGCGGTAAAAGTCTGTTCAAGGGGTCTTGCATCTGACATGCAACCCTTGGGCTAGTCCAACGCCTAAGCTTTATCACCCACATCCAACCCTTGCGCTAAGCAGTAGCTTTTATGTGCCATCCAGACTAATACTACCCAGTGGTCAGCAGTGCATGTCCCTCCTTGACCTGTGTGTTGGTGATGTTGTGGATGGTGGTGATGCAGCCGTGGTTGATGCCCAGCTTCTCAAGCACAACCTGCACAGCACAAGGAACATACACAAGTGTGGGAGGGGCATGTGAGGGCCTGTGCTCTGACCATCAATCGGCAACAACCGCGATAGCAACAGAGTTTGAGAGACCTCTTGACCGATGCAGGGGTAGCCGCATCAGCAGATGTGCCGGCCATCGCAGCTGGCAAAACGATATCATGCCAACTTACTCCGCTCGAGCCGGCACAGAGGTATCAGCCATGACAGCACCAAACGAGCTTGTCACAACTGTTGATGCCATCAAAATCTAGAGAGGGCCGTCCTCGTCCTCAACAGTGCTCTGCATACGCCACCAAGGGACAAGAAGGTGCCGACGACCGATCCGTGACCAACCCAGAACAGGCCCCCATCCCGGCTGCTGACGATACACACACCTCCCTGGCAGCACCCCCACCTCCCCTGGGCTCACCTTGACCACAGGTGCCAGGCAGTTCGTGGTGCAGGAGGCGGCGGTCACGATGGGCTCCGCACCCGTGTAGATGTCCTGTGCACAGTCACAGCCAGGCAAGGGATGAGGGACCGCTGGCCTCACACACTGTTGTGGCACCCTCCGGCACCCGTTTGCGCTCCCTAATCCCTGCACATTCCTCCCGTTCATAGGGGTCCCAACCTCCACAACCTTCTGTAGGGTCCCTGTCTTTCATCCCTTGTTGGTATCCTTGCTGGAGCGACAGCTGCCATGCCTCTAGCTTTCCCCCGCGCTCGCAACATCACTAACGGCTTTGCTGCCGCACACCCACGTGGTTGACCCCGTACACGATGTTGGGCACTGGGTTGGGGTCCTTGACGGGCGCCGAGACCACCACCTTCCTGACCCCCATGTCCAGGTACGGCTGCAGGGCAGCGCGGGTGAGGAACTGGCCCGTGCACTCCAGCACCATGGCGACACCCTGCCAGGAAAGCTGCAGGGGCAGAACAACAGGCACACAGGGTCAGTTGAACCGGTTAGTTGAGCTGTAACCTGAGCTGGGCATGGCCCCACATGGTGGGCCTGGAGATAACCTGGTATCTGCTGTGTGCGAGTCCAGACCAGAACCGACCGTACTTTGACAAGTGCATTGGGTTGGAAAACCAGATGGAAACGGTTCAAGCCTGGCTGGACAGGTGTTACTTTCCACGTTGCACAAGTCATATGAGACAGCTCAGCACGTCACGCATGGCCTAAAGTGGTGACAGGTACTCAGATTGGCACGTCAGGCTGCATAAGCTTTCAGTGCTGCAGTGCTCTTTGATCGGATTGTCCCATTGCTCAGTGCTGTTTATCTGTTGCAGGCGCCTCCCCTGGGCAGCATTATCTTCACACTACAGCTGAGAGCATGAACACAAGGGCAGCTGCAGCGGCCAGTCAGAGGCAGTGTTGATCAGCAGACCAGCTGTGCCAGGTCGCCGTGGCGGGTTGGATGTGCAACATATACCGGTGGATGTGCAGGGCAGGTGGGCTCTCTGAATCCCCTTTACACAGTACTAGGCGGTTTCAGCTAGGCTGATGTAAGGAGCAAGAGGAGCGGGCTCTGCTACATGAATGCTGTGGTCAATGATTGAACGGCACACCTCTGCTGGCTTGTTTATCTTGGTGTATTCCAGTGCCACCCTGCGCTCGCCCTCTGTGATGACGATGTTCGAGCCCTCCACCTCAACAGAGGGGCTCCATGTGCCGTGCACTGAGTCGTACTTGATAAGGTACGCAACGGATTCAACAGCTGCCACGTCATTCAACTGCAGCACAACCACGTGGGCACAGAGAACTCATTGGGTCGTTGGGTGTGCTTGAGTGCTGTGTCATGTGTCATGTGTGCATGCTGATAGTGCTCCGCCCTGACATGTCTGACACTCAATTTCCCTGCCCTCCTGCCCCTTCTCGCTGTGTTTTGCCCCTGAGTTGCCCCCTGAGCTGCCGCAGGGTGTTTGCTAGGTGTGATGCTCTGAGACACAGTGAACACGCCGCCATGTCTACAAACAGTGCGCTCATGGCCCGGCTCCTGACTCTGCCATACCCTGTGACGCTGTTGCTCAAGAACTTACCGCGACCAAGGTGAAGGCATCGGGCTGAGCCCAAGCCAACCTGAGCGCTAAACGCCCGATCCTTCCACACCCATTGATTGCGACGCGAATTGGTTGAGACATTTAATTTCCCAGCTAAGGCGATACGCCCAATCAAAAATGGGATCTACGCACAGTGATGCGAACGGGACGAGCCGTGTAAGTTCCGCTTGAAAAAGGACGAAACCGGCAGGGAATCAGGCAGGGAATCAAAATAATATTCCATATGCTCAGCCTTCCGGCATTGCGCATTACGCCAGGGACACTGGCGGCACAGCTACGACAGAAAGGCGGGAATAAATACGAACTCTTGCCGCTCGTTCAACCAAGGTGAGTGCTTCGCTCAGTCGCCACCTTTGCCCGTCCAGAATAGCCCGTTTGCCACTTCTGCATGCTCAATGCCAGTGCATACGGATACATGCCATGCCTGTTTGTCATTGTCCATGGCAGGTACTGCTGCCTAGGCCATAGGTCTACAGTCAGTGGGTCGCAACTGAGACACGTCATTGCCAACCAAAGCAGCCAAGGCAGTATTGGCATTTGGTATTTGGCAGCTTCAGGCGTGTATTGCCCTTGGTATCACCATGGCTGCCGCACCCACTGAGCATGGGCAGCTTGCAATCACACTGGCAGAGCCCCCCAGCCTTGACTCGAGCACAGCAACCTCGGAATCAGTCAAGGCAGCAGAGAAAGGCGAACAGAATGAGGTGGACGCTGCAGCTAAGCCAGCTCCGTCTGGCCTGTCCTTCTCTGCCCTCAAGCCGTTCGTCATCATCTCAGTATCATACCTTCTGGTGGGTGGCACGTTCAGGCTAGCGCATGCAGCTGAGCTTGCACACCAGGTTATGATTGCTCCTGTTATAATTTCTCTTGGGTCAGTTATCGCATCTCGATATTCATTAATGTAGGGCAAGGATGGCAGGGCAAGTGGGCGCTCTGAATCCCCTTTACACAGTGCTGTGCGGTTTCGGCTAGGCTGATGTAAATTGACAACACAGGCTGTCAGAGGCTTGCAGCTCAGCCAGGGCTATCACATTCTTGGATTGCCTAGCCATGCAGAGAAAGGCTGTGACTCGCCAAGGCAGAGGCCCAGCCCAGGCAGTCAAGCGTTCGAGCAGCAGCATTGCTGTAGACTGTGCCGTTGTGCGCAGCTCGAGTCTTGTGACTGGACTTGGCCTCTGGCACCCTGCGATTTGTTTTGCAGTACACGATGACTGATGGTGCCATCCGCATGATTGTGCTGCTCAACGCCTACAACCTGGGCTTCACAGCTTGGTGAGTGGCATACCGCCTATCGCTGCAGTTGTGCTCTCTGGCTTCCCCTATGTAAGCAGGGCGTAAGTCCAACACACGCACATCCACACACACACACATCCACATGCACACACGTACATATGCATGCCGTTTCACTGGCTTGCATTCCTGAGCCACAGCCCCCTTTGCACCATGCCGCCTACCACGCATGCACTGGCGTCCTCGCTGATGAGTTCACGAATACATGCAGCCGTGTGACCCCATGCAAGCACCTGTATGACTTGACACCCCGCAGGGAGGTTGCAATCATGTTCACGGCGTATGAGCTGGCGGGTGTCTTCACAAACCTTGCGGCCGGCACAATGGGTGGGTCGGTGCGAACCAAGCGACAGATAGCAGGGTTACCATAAGTTTTGCCACCTTTGAGCCACCGAAATCCGTAAAATCACTAGTTTTCACACCACATGGGATGCATGTCAATTCAGACAGTGCCAAGGGCTCACACGGTGGGAATTCCAAAGGCTTACATCAAGATGGGACGCACGTCAATTCAAACAGGTCTGCAGCCGCCGCAGCCATTCCGCAGGCCCTAGATTCTTTAAACAGGCCTGGGAGCAAGACCTGCATGGGCAGGAAGGCTGTGGAACACGGTTTCCTCGGGAGCGCGTTTGGCTGTGTTAGCTGCCCGGCATGCACTGCCACGCTGACATGACTGTTGTCCCTATCTGCCCCCCTGCCCTTCCAGGTGCCAGGTGGGGTCTGAAGAACACGCTGCTGACGGGCCTGTGCCTGCAGCTGGTGGGCATCAGCGTGCTCTACGCGTGGCAGGACGGGTGGTCGGCACCAGGTGAGAGAGGGAACTGGGCGGGATGTAGAGAGCGGAGGTGGCAACACTGGGGGTGAGACAAGGGTGCTGTCTGTGCAGAGTAGTGTAGGCGGTTTAGTTGGAGATTGTGACGATCGTTCCACAGCCACAGCCAGCCTCCAAGACATTTGTTCACAATGACATGCTGAGAGTGATGGACATGTGTGGAGCAAGGCAGGATAGTTACTCCGATTGTAAGCCCCGCCTTTACATCAGCCTAGCCGAAACCACATAGCACTGTGAAAAGGGGATTCAGAGCGCCCACCTGCCCTTCATGTGTGAGGAGTTGTGTGAGACGTCTTGTTCTGAACTAGTGCATTATCTACGCCATCCCAACCCCTCAGGCCCACACGTGACCTGTTGCCCTGCCCTGCTCCTGCCCTCAGGCATGAAGTGGAAGGCCATCGTGTTCGTGACCTTTGCCCAGATGCTGTGCGGCATAGCCAAGGACCTCACAAAGCTGGGGGGAAAGACGGTCACCAAGGTAGGGTGGACGGCAAGGGACGGCACAGGACATGGGCAGGGCGCATTCGTGCAGCGTGGCGACGCCTGCAGTCCAACCTTGGCTCTGGTGTGTGTTCTGGTGAGACTCCACGAATCAGCTCAACTCTTAGACCTTGACGCTGTCCTGAGCTTTCCCTTGCCTTACGCTGTGTCCTTTCCTACGCCCTGCCTTCACCCCTGGTCCTCCCTACCCCCTGCCTGTCTGTGCAGCTCGTGACCCCGGACGAGAAGCAATCGCGGCTGTTCAAGCTCGTCTCGCTCATCACGGGATGGAAGAACAGCCTTAAGGGTGAGCAGCAGGCAACAGGTTTATGCGCATGCATGAAGCAGCTGACGGGGTTGGGTTGCTTGCCCACTGCAGTCAAGTCTGATTAGGGCTAGCCTGGTGATCTCCTCTACTGTATACCTGGGTAGTCAGCGTGGGTTGTTTCCCAACAGCCGATGGGAAAGCAGCATGTGTGATGCGCTCCTCTGATAACGTCTGCTGCTTGGCTGGAGCTGCCTAGCACAGCTTCTGGACTAAAACGGGTTAGACCAGTCCAGTCCAGTCCAGTGTAGCCTAGTCAGGGTTGGCTCTATCCATGGCACACACAGTTGGATGGCGGGCATCTGTATGCTTCTACTGGCATTGTATGCCTTCTACACATACCCAATAATCTGTTTCATAATACAACCTTTGTCTATGACCATTATGGGCATTCCAATTACAGTTCGTGCCTGCCCTAGCCCTAACCCTGCTCTACCCTACTCTGCTCCTTGCCAGGTGTTGGCTACTTTGTTGGCTCCGCGTGCCTGTCCGTCAACTACCAGTTTGCGCTGGGCATCCTCCTGCTGCTCATCCTGCTGGCCATGCCGTGGGCCATAGTCGGTAGGTGGACGAACACACTGGCCTAGCGGGGACACGCGTGTTGCTGTTTCAACAGATCAGGACTGCGTGCAAAGTGTGGACCACAGCATCCGCATGCACACGGATCAGGGGGTGGGCCGAAGGGCGGTTGGATCAAGCAGCACACGTTGATAAAGCTTGACTGCAGGACCTTCGGCCCCCGTTTGCACAGGGTTGGATGGGGAGCCCTTTACTCTTGCCACGGTGCCGGGACAGCACCGGGTGCCCTGTCAAGTCTTGCCACATCTGACGCACATCTCATTGTGCCGCCCCACGCATGTGCGCATGTGCCACAACCCGCAGTCGATGCAGTAACACACACGCGCGGCGTTTGCGGTGCAGGCCTGTCCAATCAGCTGGGGCGTGCGCGCAGCAAGAATTTGGCGCTGACCCAGATCTTCAAGCAGTGCCACAACGTCAACGTGCTGTCCGTGTCCAGGTGCAGGGGCCAGACTGCCTGTGCAGTGTGTGCGCCTCCCTGTGCACCATGCGGAGGATAACCTTACACTCGAACTTTGGTATCCGGGTGCAGCTGCAGGCACGCTCTATGAGCAGGAGGGAAGTTTGCATGTGCTTACAGACTGCACCAGGACAGTGTTGTTGCATGAAGTGGGTAGCGTTAGGGTTAGGGCGAAGCGTGCATGGGTAGGGTCCAGTGGATTTTAGGGTTCAAGACATTTCTTGAGGAAGTTGTTTGTGCCGTGTGTTGCAGGTTCTTCCTGTTTGGCTCCCGTGACCTGTGGTTCGAGGTGCCCCTGCCCTTCTTCCTGCGCAACGAGCTCGTAGGCCTGGGCTGGAGCCGACCGCTGACTGGGCTGTTCATGGCGCTGTGGATCATCATCTACGGACAGGTAGGAGGGGTTGAGGGGCTGGATAGGACCCACAGGGCAGGGGGCACAGCGTCCTCGCTTGTCAGGCAGCCTTTGAGGCCTGCACAACCAGCCGTATCCTGCCGTGCATTCACCAAGGAAAGGGAAAGGAAGTGACGTGTGAAATAGGCGCAGCCATTGGGAAAAGTTTACTTAAGTGACATGGGGATGGATGGATGGGACGTCAGCTGATGGTGCGTTTGTAGACCACACATCAGAGCATGTTCATGACAGCTCACCGCAACGGGCTCAGCGCTCTAACATCTCACGTAACTCACAGGTAGGCCAGCCTTGAACGGCTGCCAATCGCTGGAGTCACAGTCACACAGGTCGTTTCCGAGCTAACGCATTGTAGTGTGTGAACTGAGAATCACAATCGCAAAGGGGGTTTGCATAGGTAATGCGTTGTAGTGTGTGAACTAGCAGTCTGGTGTCATCGATCTGGTGTGCTGCAAGCGGGTGTTCGTGGTGCTGGTTGTGCCCTTTCAGGTTCAGTCCTGGACGCCCCAGCTGTTCCTTCAGCCCCTGCGGCAGAGCCCCGCCAACAGCCTGGTGGCCATGCTGTGGTGCGCGCTGCTGGTGGCCTGCCCGCTGTTCATGGGGGGCATGACGCAGGTGGGCACAGGCAGGCATGACGCAGGTGGGCACAGGCAGGCATGGTGTGGATTGATGCGTGCCGGCTGACGCGGCAAGGTGCTGCTTAAGCAGTCAAAAGCGGCACAAATCATACACCAAGACTCAACACCCTCATGACAGGCTCCCGCACGAAGTAATCAAGTATACATGTTTTTGAGAGGTTGACAACTCGGCAGGCATGTGGATTTGCCAGGATGTGCTTTTCTGAATCCCATTCCAGTCTTGGTCGAATCCCCTGATTTCTTCAGCCGCCTGTCCTCCCTTTCCCCTGTGCCGCAGTCCTCTCCAGTGTTCGCTGATCGCAATGTGGACGGCATGGCTGGGGTGATGATCGCTGGCCTGGCCGCCTTCTGCCTGGTGTTCGCCGTCAACTCGTCAGTGCACAGCTACCTCATTGTAAAGTGAGTCACACACCGGCAGGGCAGGACAGGGCAGGCCTTAGGTGAGGCGAGACAATCAATTGAATGTCGACCTGCTGCCTGACATACTTTGATTGATGATAGTCATCGTTGCATCTCCAGTGCTGGTAAGCACTGGGACTGCAAGCCCTCATGTAACGAGTACACAGAGGTCAAGACTGTGTGTTGTTGCCGCGCCCTGTCCCTTGCAGGTACGCAGACGGTGACAAGGTGCGGGGGCAGCGACCGGCCATGGCCACACGGCTGCCCGTGCAACCACCTCCTCAATTGAGCAAATATGAACAGCGTGCGCTCCTTTCATCCCGTCCTCTCATCCAATCATGACGCTTTATTGCACCGGGATTCGGGATGCATGCCATTGGTTTGTTCAAAAAATAATGTCTGGCGTCTGAGGCCTGAGAACCTATCTTGTCTGCAGGTGGCTCTCAATGTCGGTTTCTACTACATGGCCAATGCCATGGGTCGGTTGGTAGGTGAGTGCTGGGTGTGATCGTTCGTGTGTGACGGCCCGTATGGGGCCCTTGTAGGCAGCCTGCCTGAGTGCGCGAGCCACGTACACAACTTGTGTCAATCTCAGGCGTGATCTAGTCCAGAGCCAGGTTCTACTGTGACCCTGATGCGTTCATTGGCGCCAGCGGTGAAAGGAAATACAGCGGTAAGAAAGGCATCAGCGACAGAGACCTCATCAGTGGATCCACGGAGGTGGTTTTGTTTGCTTTCCCACTATTATCTGTTTCAGCAGACTTGAGGCGCACGTTTCCCCACCGTTTCTTGCATGCCCTGTGTGTGTCCCTCAGGCACGCTTGTGTCCGGCGCCATGTACTCGTTCATCGGCGACTCGGTGCTGGACGGGTTCGCGGCGTGCTTCTGGACCTCTGCGGCCTTCGTGGCAGCCTCAGGTAGGCAGGGGAACAGGAGTGAGAGACACGGGAGACGTGTGGGCAGGGGAACAGGAGTGAGAGACACAGGAGACATGTGGGCAGGGGCGGACTGGCGGGCTGGAAGGCAGCCAGTGTTGTGACGCACAGGCTTGCATGTGACTCAACTGGCTGCATGGAAGGCAGGGCCGGTTGTTCACGCTCGGGGATTCAATGAGTAGAGGATGGCTAGCCACAGACCCATCAAAGGCCAGTGCAAGCATGGACAAGGGAAACCAAGCGGGATGGTTCATGCACTCTTGAGTGAAGCTAGACAGTGTGGATTGTGGCAAGGACAATGCGCTAAGCTGCCCTGTATCGCTTCTTTGTGTGCTGCAGTTGTAGTGGACTTCTTCCTGCGCGACGGGTCAGAAGGGCTGCGTCTGGGACCGGTGAGTGCAGGGAGTGAGGTAGGGTGGGGAGGAGGGCCGCTGAAGCGCTGTGCGTTGCCACCTGACAACGGCACCACCTGCTTGAATCATCAAGTTGTTACTGCAGTGGCAGGCAGGCATCTCGTTGCCTGTAGGAAGATGTCACCTGAGCTGGTAAGCCAGGCTGGGGTGCCTGGAATGACGGGCCACAGGGCATGCGCTGGGGCTCTGCAGTCGTGCGGCCCAAGCCACGATTTTTCTTGTGCCCCTCTGTGCCGCAGTGCCTGACCCTTGTGGCTCCCTCGCCTGGGCTCCCAGTCACTGCATCAGGAGGCGACTCAGAAACGGGCCAGAAACCGCTGCAGGATGATGCGCCAGATGCTGGCATGATCCCGGCAGCAGCTGCACCGGAGGTGGTGGTGTTGATGCGGGGGCCGGGGGCTGACGCGCCTGACAAGCCTGACGCGCCCAATGGCCCAGCCGCCGCATCTGCTTGATGCATGCCCTTTCAGCTAGTTGATATACAAGGCCTGGGCCTGTATCGAGTTTGTCAGGTTGGAAAAGTGTTCGTCCGGGCGAGTGTGGCAAGTGTGGCACGCGGTTACCACAAAGGCTACCAATACACGTACAGATAAAAGCATGCGAAGGCTTGTGCTAGATTTTCAAGGGCTTGTGTGCCCACCACTCGAGGAGGGCGTGCTGCATGGAGGCAGGTTGGTTTGTATTCAAAAACAAAGCAGTGAGTTCTTGGTGCAGCAGTGCACACTCCCAACCCTTGGGTCGCACGATTGGAGGGCACGTTATGATTTCGACAGCTGCCTCCACTTGCCCTTGGATGGCCCTAGTGCACACTGACCCCCATGACCGCGCATGATCACTAGCATACGCGCGAGGGTGAGTGCAGAAACAACACACGAACGGAACTGTTCTTGTTCCACCCTCCAGCCCCTTGACCGCATATCTTATGCATGTGCACGAGGGTTGGGATGAATGGCATGATGTGCTTGACGTAGGCGTGGCCGTTGACTTTGAGCTCCTTTCTGCCTTTACACTCAATTGTCTGATTTTGCTTTTCATACTATTCAGAATTCTCAACGTAGCATGTCATTCGGCATGTGCATGGCAATTCGTATGCTGATGTTTCTCCATTCCTTCTTGTACGTTTAAAAAAAAACGTTTGCCGGTTCTGAGACAATCCGTCAGGCCTGGGAATATCGCCAGGAACCCGTGTTGGTGCTGGGTGATGTGCCTAGTCGGTTAGAAGGCCATGCATGTGTCTTGGGCGCCTGAGTCGTGACGGCGAACCAAGCACATACCAGCCTTGTGTAGCAATGGAACCCAGCTAGCATTTCATTGATATTCGTTTTCATTGCAGTGTCACGGACGCCTGAACAGTGAAGGCGTTGCGTGTTGATTTTGTATTTGATGCTTCTACAGGTTGCTCGAGTGCCATGGGAGCCTGGACAATGCAGGCAGACTCATCACTGTAAGCACATGTAAGCGGGTTCTGGATCACGTCGTGTGATTTTGCAAGTGAGGCAGATGGGAGAGGTGTCCATACGTGTTAGCAGGCAGGTGGTGGGCAATCTGGTAAAGAGCAATGCAGAAGATGATTGTCACAATGCACTGGACTGATTGGCGGATGCAGTATCAGCCCAGCAGTATCAGCCCATGCAGACGGGTCGAAGGACAGTACAACCCCAACCCTACCCTACCCTCCCAGGGGGCAAGGCTGAGGGTCCTTCGGGCACGAAGAGGCTTCGGCCTTGCGCTTCAGGGGACTTTGGTCGCTCACACACTGGGCTTGACTCTGATGCTTGAAACGCATGATGCTGATGCCTTTTATGGCCAGTTTGTCACGTGCCAAAAACAATTTCCAGTTGGAAAATGTTTTTGGTTCATGTTATGTCAACAAGGCATCCATGTGGAATGTGAACAACCTCATGTGAAGGTCTGCAGGTCCTGAAGCCTTCAAACAGCCACTCGTGGACAGGGGCACCACAACGTCACGCGCAGGTCATCAACCCTACTCTACCCATCCTCAGACAACGCAGCGACACGCCCTACTACCACACAGTCATCATATCTGGCTTGTAAGGCGCAACGCCTGTGCAAACCGTGTTGCGATTTCAATGTTCAGAAACCCGGAATGTTACATCAGCCTAGCCGAAACCGCATAGCACTGTGTAAAGGGGATTCAGAGAGCCCACCTGTGCTGCACATCCACCGGTATATGCAGCGACAAAAAGTGGTTGGCTGGTCCCCTTATTCACCCGTTTTGTTTTCTAGTGTTTGGAAGCCTAATCCTTGCGCGCAGTCAGCCCTTCCCTGTATATGCCAGCATGTCGACGCGCTTGCTGAAAAAGACGTTGGCAACACTGACGGCTGAACACGCTGCACCTAAAGACAGCGCAGCCGGCGGAAAGAAAGCCAAGAAGGAAGTGCTCAAGGTGAAGAAACAGCTGGCAAAGGAGAAGGCGCAGGTGCAAGCAGCCGTACAGCTGCAGGCCCGGCATCGGAGCTACTTCGCTGCGACGGCTCGGCCAGCGGAGCAGGCCTCAGGGCTGATGCAGGAGGTGCGCTCCTGCGGCCCCATGCCATCTGGCGGCTGCAGCAACCAGTACCACACATGCATTGAGCTTCTAGTATCTTCAAGCTTTGCCGCCTGCATGCTGGATTGCAGTTGCTGAAGAAGGTCAACAAGCGGAAATAAGGCGCTCCCAGGGTGGCTGGATGGCGCATGCATGGTGTCAGCCCAGGCACTAGCCCTGTGCAGCAGCATGGCCCTGGCTATCCAAGCATGGGGAGAAATGTGGGGATTGGCCACCAGCACCAGCGCCCTTGCTGCATCAATGAGCTCAATCTAGTGGTGTCCCTCGTGTCGCCAGCCATGACGACTGCACATTCGCACTTGCAAACCATTGTGTCGGCTTGCAGCAGCCAAAGCAGAACAAGCAGAAGCAACAGCGGCAGCAGAAGCAGCATCGGCAGCAGAAGAGCAGACTGTCTCCAGGCTGCACAGTGGGAGTCATCGCATGCGCGGCACACCACCACGTGCCACTTCATGCCCTTCAGTCAGTCAGGTGCAGGGGACCTGGCCTGGCAGGCACTCCGCTGCAGCCGGCGGCAGTTCTACGTCAGCTCACTGTGTGCTGGCGGCCCGTGTCGGGGCTCTCCATACCACTCTCGTCCGCCCTCCAGTTGGCGGGAACCAACATCACATGGACGTGCAACCCCACAGCCTAGGGCTCATCACTGGCAGGGCCAGGCTGCACTGCCACAGGTGAGGGTGGTACGTTTGTGTCAGCATGGAAAGCGTGGCAGCATGACAAGCGTGGCACCAGCGTGGCAGCAGCCTGTTTCACGGGGAGAGAAGGCAACTTGCTCACCCTTGCAACTATGCTCAGCAGCCCTGCACTGCATTGCATTGCATGTGGCCACACACTGATTATATTTAGTCATCTGTCCTGTCCCGCATGTCAGGCATCCAGTGGCCGCACAATCCCATACCCTGCCTTTGTCGAGTCAGGAGCGCATCACAATGATTATACAAAACACTGTGGTTGTGTACAGCGTCTCTCGTTGAAAGCTATGCATGCAGGCCTCTCCTTTATATCCTCAATGCCAGTGGCGTACTCACATAGGATATAGGTACTGTACTCACATAGGATGCACATGGGATACAAACTGTACGTGCAGTGTGTGACGTGTGACACGTGGTGTGTGCTGTACAGGTGCTTGCCGGCCTGTGTCGCCAGACGTCACACATAGTAAACATCAGCAATGGCCCCGGGCCGCTCAGCCCAGGCTGCCAATATATGCCCATGCAGCGTTGGCCTGCCCTCAGGGGGTGCCAAGTTCGCTGCCTTAACGTCCCATCCGGCCTGTCTGGCGCCCAGGCGGCCAGCTACCGCCACCAATCCTATTCCGGTGCAGGAGGGCCTGCTTGCTACAGCAGCGCATGTCCCGCTCAGGGCTTAGCTGAAACCGCGTAGTACTGTGTAAAGGGGATTCAGGGAGCCCACCTGTCCTGCACATCCACCGGTATATCGGCTTGAAAAAGGACGCAAGCGGCAGGGAATCAAAAAAACATTATTCATAGTTCATGTCTACAAGATGCCCACTTCAATTGGTGTCTGCGCACGCATGCTTTAGGTTCCGTGCTGTGTTCCATGTCGGCACTGTTTGGTTTTCTGCACTGCGGCTTGCAAGAATGGTTCTTGTGCTACTGCAACCATGTAAACCGACTGTGTCGCGACTGAGAGCAGCTGAGTGCCACAGAATGTTGGTTACATCAGAGAGCCCAGCGTCATGGACGCCTGAACAGTGAAGGTGTTGCGTGCTGATCTTGTATTTGATGCTTCTATAGGTTGCTCGAGTGCCATGGGCGCCTGGAGATTGCAGGCAGACTCATCACTGTAAGCACATGTAAGCGGGTTCTGGATCACGTCGTGTGATTTTGTCGCTGCATACTGGTGGATGCAGGACAGGTGAGCTCTCTGAATCCCCTGGATACAGTGCTAGTCGGTTCCGGCTAGGCTGAGGTAACCTACCCACTACTGCGAACCCACTAATTCCCAATACTACTGTTCAGTTGCCTGACTAGGCAAGGCTAGGCTAACCTGCCTGAACAGTGAACACCAACAGGAACAAAACGCAGTGTGCATGAAGGGAGAGGCTAACAGTCGCCTCACGCCAATGTAAACATTACGTTTTCACCGGTTTGTAAACAAGGTGGGGAGAAGCCTGGGAGAATACCTGCTTGCGACACGCCCAGTCAACCCTAACAAACCCTAAGCCACACAAGTTGGACCTGACTGACCATGAGCAGCACCTACGCTACAACATGGTTGCTGCCCAGCCCAACGCATGTTTAAATTTGACTATTCCCTGTAGAACTTCAAGTTGAAGAGAAGGGAGTTGCCACATGAACGGTGGGCGCCTGACTTGCGTATCTTACATCAGCTTAGCCGGAACCGCGTAGCACTGTGTAAAGGGTTCGTTCGCATCCCTATTACCACGGGCAAAATCCACACAAAAGCGTGATCAACTACCGTAACCACGGTGTAACGGCTTTCGAGCGTTTGCGTCTTTCGAGTATTTTGCACACTGCAGATGCCACTCATCTGCCTGCAGCCATTGCCTATGTGTTCAGCGCGTTTGCATCAGGCATCATCAGCGGCAATCGCGCGTCTGGATGTTCACGACGGGTGCCATGAACGTCTTCAAGGCTGCATTCCTGCTTCTGGCTCTGCTCAACAGCAGTGAAGCCATCAGAATGGGTACGTGTCAATCACTTACGGCTGTCAATGGCGATCGGCACAACTTTCACAAAACCGTGTGTCATCACGTTTTCACCTTCAGGATTTGTGAACAAGGAAGTGTTTGGCCAGAAGACCTACCAGTATCCATCGGGGCCGTCAGGGCCTGCAGGTGAGCTACGTGGTGAATGGCCAAAACACAGATGTGTGTGGTGGCACGGCAAAGAGCAAAAGTCACACACGTCACACGTTTGTGCCGCGTCTCACCCAGTGTGTCATTCTCCCAGGTGGCCAGCCAGCTTTCCCCAACTACCCCAATTACCCATGGGCGCCGCAACCTCCACCGGCTGGGAGAGGTGGGAGATGCCTGGGCTGCGCAAACGTATATGCAGGAGCTCCCCAGTTCAAAGCCTAGCACAAACACAGATCTGCCACTTGGTCAAAAATCCCAATGCTTGGGCAGGCTGGTGATGGCATGCTAAAGTCAGCAGGTAGGCTACTTACCGGCTACTTTGAGCAACCGGTTCAGGAACGAGTAAGGGTGCGTTCACACGTAAATTTGGGCGAATAATTTGGGTCCAAATTTGGATAATTATTTGGGTTGAAAGGCGGCAGATGAGGCCCAAATTTGGACCCAAATTTGCCCGCGATCACACTGTAGAGTCACACCCAAATTTGGACATGCAAATTTGGGATGGTAATCTGGCATGTTCACGTAAATCAGTGTTGGGCTGTTCAACTGCTCCAGGAATGCATGTACATATGATGGAAGCTGTGTGAGCAGCTGGCGAAGTGGTTGCAGATTCCAAGCACGCGTGGACACTTGATGGTCAGCTTCTCGATTGCTCATGTGAAGAAATGCCATGCTGGGTCGCCAAGAGACCTATCTCTTCTGTCAGTAGCCTTAGCAGAAGCCTAGGCAGCAGCCTGGGCAGCGGTAGTGGTAAATTGGGTGCGAGTGTGTGTAACTATGTGTGTAGTAGGCCGTGTACAGCAATTCTGAGAGTGGGGACCACCTTCTTGGTCCATTTAAGGCACGTGGTCAAAGTTTCAAGTCAAACGGACATGTTATTGGTGTGGGCCCTACCCAAATTTAAACCCAAATAACCCCCCCCCCTTAATTGGGAACCCAAATTACAATCCAAATTTGGACTCAAATTTGTCGTGTGAACGCAATCCAAATTTGGGTTTCCAAATCTGGTCCAAATTACTATCCAAATTTGGATCCAAACTTGCCACGAGTGAACGCCCCCCAAGGGGTCTACAGGTTGTTAGGGCGCGGTCACACGGCAATTTGACTTTCAATTTGGGTCCCAATTTGGGGTCATAATTTGACCGTCGTGACCCCAAATTGGGACCCAAATTGAAATTTGCGGTCACACGTTAAATTTGCCTGGGCCCGCAAAAAAGGCAAATTGGAACCCAAATTGGAACCCAAATTGAAAGTCAAATTGGTACGTGTGACCGCCCTCTTATGGTTGATTGCAACTCTGGCAAGGCTATGCAATCCGGACTCGTCAGTGGCTGGCTCCCTCATGCCCTGCAGAGGAGCTGCCCTTCACCAGCGGCATGATCATCAACCTTCAGTCACACGTGCTGCAGTCCTTCTGTAACGTGGGGCCTGCGGATGCGGTGCTGCCCTATGCCCTGCGGTAAGCCTGGAGTGCAACTGACAGCTAATGGTGCACACTGCATCTTACCCCTTTTGACGTGTACTTATCTGACTAAAGACCCGAAAAGTTGTTCTTCTGCCAGGGTGACTGCACCCTGTGTAGCTGTTGATGATGCCATTGTGTAGCTGTTGATGAGACCGCTGATTCTGCCTGATGGTTGGGACTGCCAGCCAGGCGCAGTGTGCTTGCCAGGCATCTGGCACATTTGCCCATGACGCTTGGCCACTGACATCAACACCAGCACTGGTGCTGGCACTGACGTCGGCAATGTGCGTGCTGTCTCTGGCTGACGCCTCCTTGAGCACATGCTTGCTGCTTGCTGTGCTTGTCTCACACAGCTTTGGTTCTTCATTGTGGCGCGTTCGCAGGTGCTCTGAAGAAGTCAGTAGTTCCGTGGACCGTGCCTTGCTAATCATCGGAGAGGACTTCACCACTTCAAAGGTGCGGCTGGTTGAGTGACAGCCATGACAGAAGCTGCCGGTTGGATCTGAGGATACAACATTACATGAGCCTAGCCGGAACCGCAATTTGTTGCCACGCGGGGACATCTGTTGCCACGTGCTCAGTGGTATCAGTGTGGCGATTCATAATTGAGGCATGGATCAAATCACAAATACTTTGGTTCGATTCTTGCTATTATGAGATCATTCCACCAGCGCATGTGGTCTGAACCTTGTCCATCTAGCCGCCTTGCAGTGACTCATGCATCAGTCATGTGCTCCTACTCTGCCGCCTCTCGCAGGGGCATCGGCTTCACTAGGCCTGTCTGTGCCTGTGCCCTCCCCTGCACAGTTGTTTGATGGGTCCAAGATCACCCTCAAGAGCCAGCGGGAGAACAAGATCTGCTCGTATGGTGCAGAGGACGACCGGTTCCCCATCTCATGCGGTGACGTGGATTCCACGTGCACTTCAGAGTTTGTGGTAGGTGCCAGCGGTGGACCTGTCGGTGTGATGGAGATGCTGAAGCCTCACTTCCCCATTGCTGTCTAGGGCCTGTGTCTGCAAACCACTTCTATTTGAAACGATCTGGGGCACATTGCACATCATGTATGGCTGTCCTGTACCCAGCCAGCCTGTCGTTAGCCTTGTCATACTCATCTGCTGTGTCCTATGCCGGTGTGTCTGCAGATTCGCAAGGCGCAGGGCAGGGCTGACCTGTACTCCATTGCACCCGCCATCATTCCAAGTGGGTGCCCTGTCTGCGTTCGCCTTGAGGGCCTTCAGTTGCCTTCTTGCGTGCTCATTGCCCGCGCTGTCCTGATGTTTTGCACTGGAGGTCGTGCTTGACACCCTTGGCAGCGCTTGGGACATGCAACTGCCTTGCATCAGCCTAGCCGGAACCACATAGCACTGTGTAAAGGAAATTCAGAGAGCCCACCTGTCCTACACATCCACCGGTATGCAGCAACAAAATGGTTGGCCGGTCCCCACAGAGCTTCTAGAAGGGTAGACTGCTGGTAGGAAGAACCACTACTACCAAAAGGACAGGTCACACGCGAGCTTTACACGCACGCTGACGTCAGAGCCCGCGACCTGGCAACCTGGTGTGATGTCTTGTTTTGAACTTCTTTGTGCAGGCCACAAGTGCTACCCCGCTTACAGCGCATCGGACCATGGCCTGCCGGACGTGGCCCCCGCTCAGGCCAACGCCACGCAGCACCTCCTTGTGTGCGATGGGCAGCAGCAGGGGGACAACGCGCTCTTCCACGTCACGCCTGCATCGCCATACGTGCCCCAAAGTGAGATCTTGCTGATTGGCAGAGGCAGCCTGCTGGACTCCGCCCGGTCAGTGACTGTTCCGCCCGCTTGTGAATGTGCTGTCATCACCGCAGCTTGCCTATTACCTCTGGTACTCACTGTCCTGCTGACTGACCTCCCTTCAGGCCATTGCTGCTCACTCAGCCAGGACGGGTTGGTAGCATGGACAAAGCGGCATGTGTGTGGCATGATGTGTGTTGCACATGCGAACGACAGTCACAAGTGCATGGTGCTGTGTGCCATAGCACGTATGCCTTGGCATTGGGCCTATGGCGTCTTATAAATTATTTGGCTGTTCCACGTGGTTTGCAGTGCCCAGCGGTAGGAGCATGTGGAGCTGGTTCTCCCGTCCCTCTGTCCCAGCATCAGCCCAACAGGTGAGGCGCGTGAAGCAAAGTGCTCATCATGGCCTGCTTCCGCAGCGCTTGGTGTGACAGCTCTGGCCTGCTTGCTCCCGTTCCCCGCTGGCATCCTTGTCTGTGCGCTGCTGTTGTTCAGCAGACACCAGGGCTCAGCTTGAATGTGCTGCACTTCACCAACCGCAGACAATGGTATCGAGTCCAGCTTCCCAAGGCGTTGCAAAGAAGCACCACCCGAGCCCCGGTGGTTCCTACCCCAGCTACCCTGGCTACCCCTACCCCAGCTATCCAGGCGGCCCAGGGGAGGCGCCCGCAACAGGTAAACAAAACTGAGCAATGGGACAATCCGATCACAGAGCACTGCAGCACCGGAAGCTTATGCAACCTGACGTCTGAGTACCTGTTATCACTTCACGCCATGTGTGACGTGCCGAATGACTTGTGCCACGTGAGGCGGCGGGCACAAGCGTGCGACCTGGGGAAAGCAACACCTGTGCACCAACAGGTTGTTGCTGCAACTGTTATTCGGCGTGGCCAGCTGTTAGCCACGTGTAGTAGGAGTAGGCGACCAGTCATGGCGACCTGGCACGCTCTCCATCTGCTGTGCAGGTTCCAGTGCTAGCCTATGGAGCTGGGTCACGCACTTGATTGGACTGGACAACAAGAACACGGTGAGGCAGGCAGGAAACCGCGGGTATGCAGTACATTCCAGGCCACTGATGCCAGTGCAGTATCGCTGCTTCATTGACAGACACAAAGCGTGAATTGCTCAGGACAGGCACTGGTTTCATTTGTACCCGGTCTCCGCCTTCACGTTGCCTTCTGTTGCTGAGGGTTGGTCAGGACGGTATCCCAGCCTCGTCGCTTGCTTGGCTTGCTAGCATTTGTGCTCAGCACATGTGGGGTCCCCTGATGTGACCGATGTGCGTACATACATGTCATTCACTTGATTCATGTCAAATCTCTGTGCATGTTCTGCATGGCGTTTGATGGCCGACTCTATTTTTGACAATCATATGCTCATCGCGATTGAGCCGATAAGCCGTACAATGTTGGATTACGTCACATATTCACCTGGAAGGGGACCACACCGCATGTCGGGCCGATTGTGTTCACGCAGTGGCAATGCATGTTTGCACCGCAGCACCAGCCGCGCGTAGCGAAGAAGCACCACCCGAGCCCCGGCGGTTCCTACCCCAGCTACCCTGGCTACCCCTACCCCAGCTATCCAGGCGGCCCAGGGGAGGCGCCCGCAACAGGTAAACAAAACTGAGCAATGCGACAATCCGATCAAAGAGCACTGCAGCACTGGAAGCTTATGCAACCTGACGTGCCAATCTGAGTACATGTTACCACTTTACGCCATGCGTGACGTGCTGAGCTGTCTCATATGACTTGTGCCACGTGGAAAATAACACCTGTCCAGCCAGCGTGACCCTTGTTTTATTTGTGAATGTTGTTGTGGCTTTCATCCCATTCACACGGGTTGAACTTGGAAATTGCCGCGGTACAACCAGCAGTCATGGTGACCTGGCATAACTGAACAACGGTCCGAGGTTGCCATGTGCTCTGCAGCTTCCAGTGCTAGCCTATGGAGCTGGATCACGCACTTGACTGGACTGGACAACAAGGGTGTCAAGGTGAGGCAGGTAGGCAACTGTGGGCATGCACAACACACTGGGCCTCGCCCGCTTCACCAACTGCCACAAAGTGCTCAGCCTGTTAGCCTTTGTCACAATTCCCTGTGTATGTCATGTGTGTTCTGCATGCCATTCCATGGCCAGCACCGTGACTCCTCGTTTTCTGGAGTGGTCACACGCATGGAGCTCACACCAGTGTGCCCCTTTTGTTGCCTTTGAGACAATAAACCGTAGTGACTGTGCCAGGAATGGTCAATTTGATGCATATGCACATGGAAGGGGCCAGGTGGGATTCTGACTGTCACGATTGTGAGGCATCCTGTGTCCTCACACAAGGTTGGAGCACTCACTTCATCTGCTGAGTGGGTCTGACCAGACCAGGGTTAAGAGTCAGTGCCTCAGTCAATGATTGTTGTGATCCTTGGCAGGATTGGGGTGAGGGTTGGGAGTCGAGCAGAAAACAAAACCCGTGGACTTCTGTTCAGGGGTTTTGGGCACAGGGTTCGACAATCCGATTGGATTCTGATATAAGTACGCCGGGAATCCAGAATCCTGATCAAAGTGTTGCATGAACTTCGGGAGTCCTGGTTTACATCAGCCTAACCCAAACCGCATGGCGCTGTGCAAAGGGGATTCAGTGAGCCCACCTGTGCTGCACATCCATCGGTATATGCAGCAAAGGCGTTTGTTGCCCGCCAATCTTGATGATAATCAAAATTCTAGATAAAATCGGAAGAGCTGTGCCTGAAAATCCCAGGAGCAACCAAAATGGTACAAGACTTTGAAAAACATGGATAGCTGAAAAGTCATTGTTAAACCCTGGTTTGACAATTTTGACATGGTTTTGACACGATTGTCCGGACAGGTGGGGTGTAATGGGGCACACCCGGTTTTCAGCATTTGGCATATCTGCTAATCAGGTACAGTCTCTGTCATCGTAGGTTACATCAGCCTAAAGCCTACCAAAGTGACAGGGTCACACGCGAGCGTTACAGTGGTCACACGCGAGCGTCACAGCCACTTCCAATGATCTCCTGGCATAACTGAACAAGGGTCCGTAGGCTTGTCTGTCTCTTTTCATTGCAGCGCATAGCGTTTTGGGGCAGTAAAGCAAGCTAAGGTCAAGATCTTGTGTCTTGGCACCTACACAGAACATGCCATGGCAATACATGTTTCAGCCGCAGTACGCAAGCCCCGGTGGTTCCTACCCCAGCTACCCTGGCTACCCCTACCCCAGCTATCCAGGCGGCCCAGGGGAGGCGCCCGCAACAGGTAAACAAAACTGAGCAATGGGGTATTACGGCGAAAGGAGTTGAAAAGCGCTGCAGCACAAACCCGAAACCGCAACCCAACGCTTCATGCAACCTGACCCAGCTGAAATCCTTACACATGAGCCGTACACATGAATCCTTACAACCTGATTTGTAATGTCAGGGGTCTCTTCAGGTGAGGGGCACATGCGTGCACCTTGCGCAACGATGAGGGCAGCAAATCGTTTCCAGCCAGCCTGGTTGCCCTCGTTTCCATTGCAAGCTTTGGCTGTGATTTTAGATCTGGAGTTAGTACTGGACGGTGTCTTCACAATGGAAACAGCCCGTTCGCACACTTGACAAGGGTGCAAGGCTGCCATGTGCTCTGCAGGTTTCAGTGGTAGCCTATGGAGCTGGGTCACGCACTTGACTGGACTGGACAACAAGAACACAGTGAGGCAGGCAGGAAACTGTGCAACACACAGCAGCACCCACAACCAGACAACCCCCTGCTTTCAACCTCAAGCGGGCCACATGACAGCCGTCTTCATTGCCAACATGAAAGCGCCAAGTGGTCAGATATGCCGTTTATTGCGTGTCGGCATGTACCAGCACCTGCATGACCACCATTACCGCTTGCTTCTGGTTTGCTGATGCACACTTCAAGGCAAACAGAATACACAATCCTTGACCTGTTTATGCTGCAGGAAGTGCTCAAGCCGCACACAAACCTATGCGCGGCCGGTGCGGGCCCAGGCTCAGCGGACGTTGGCAACGCAGCTAGTGGCCAATAGATGCAGTGAGTGCACAGGCTGAGCGTCAGGGAGTTAGCCTCTATTGCTGCAAGGCCTTGCTGTATGTCTCGCAATGTGCACCTAACCTTGATAGTTTGACCTGTAAGCCCTCAGGCCAAAGCACCCACCTTGCCCATACGTGCATCACGCAGTGAGTCAGCTTGCCATTAAGCATGGACAGTGCATGATGCCACTTCATGCACTGGGTTGGCATAGGCAGTGCATGCTGCGGAGTTGCTCTCCTGCCACTTCATGCCACTGGACTGTAGAGCCTTGCTCTACCTTACATCAGCGTAGCCAAAACCGCATAGCATTGTGCCAAGAGGATTCAGAGAGCCCACCTGTCCTGCATCCACCGGTATGCAGCGACAAAAAGGGATCAGCCGCACATTCACCCGCCTGCTCTCGCGCTCTGCCCTTTACTGGGCTCTTCACGCCTTGCTGGCGACACGTTTGATGGTGCATGCGTGTGCAGGTAAACAGATGAGCAGCTTTGCTCTGGCCTGCTGCTAAGAATGCAATGAGCATCTGCCACACGCTGCCAAGGGAGCTGGGTTCAAAGCACAGCGCTGGGGTCCCCTAGCTGGAGTCTGCTGACAGATGCACCTGACTGGTACACTTAGGGTTGAAGTATAAGCACATGCTATCTCCCGCGTTACACGTACATCTGATGGTCGTGATTTGTAGTCCTACGTTGCCATTCATTCACATTTTGCATGCTTGTGCAAGACACGCCTCCTTCTGTGTACCACATGCAGCCAGACTGTAGATTGGGTCCGTCGTGCCTGGACCTATGCAGTATTTTGGAAAACGTTACTGCCCTAAATCGGCCTGGTTACGCACTTGGCAATGCGCTTGAAATCTCACCTGATGTTATTTTGGAGTGTATGCATCCAGTGCAGCAGCTGTACACGGCTTGCGAGGGCCAGTGACCAGTAAGCAGGAAAACCCCGCTACAATCACTATTGTAAGTTGAGTGTGTACCTGCGGTCACACACAGACACCGAGTGTGACTCAAATGCACCGAATGTACCTACACAACAGTACAGACAAGGGTTAGTTTCCATGCTCGCATGATGAGTGTAATTCAGTATGATGCACCACAGTGACGGCTCCGCTCAAACCCTCACCCATGGCCACCTTACCCAATATCGTGTTTAGGGCCACTGCCCTTTATGGCCAGGGGGTCAGGGTTGGGGTTAGGGTTCGGTTTAGGGCAAGGGTTAGTTACCTATGGCAACTGCTGAATTGCAAGAGTTGCACCGATCGGAATTGGATGCGACTAGGACCCATGGGCAGCCATTTGGGAGCAGTGTACGGGCACGCATCAATCGGCAAGTTGCGAGCAGCGGAAACCACTTCAGTGGCGGGTCCGCTCAAACTGTCACCCATGGTAACTGTTGGCATCTCCGTTTGGCGATCCTGCCCAATCTCGTTATGGCCAGAGGGTCAGGGTTGGGGTGAGGGTTCGGTTTAGGGCAAGGGTTAGTTACCTATGGCAACTGTCACCTATGGCAACTGCTGAATTGCAAGAGTTGCACCGATCGGAATTGGATGAGACTAGGACCCATGGGCAGCCATTTGGGAGCAGTGTACGGGCACGCATCAATCGGCAAGTTGCGAGCAGCGGAAACCACTTCAGTGGCGGGTCCGCTCAAACTGTCACCCATGGTACCTGTTGGCAATCTCCGTTTGGCAATCTTACCCAATCTCGTGTTTAGGGCAACTGCCCTTTATGGCCAGGGGGTACGGGTTGGGGTTAGGGTTCGGTTTAGGGCAAAGGTTAGGTACCTATGGCAACTGTCACCTACGGCAACTGCTGAATTGCATGAACGCCTAGGCCCAGAGGTGATCAGCAATGCTGACCTCTACGCCAGAACTCATAAAC
>QAXH01006292.1:0-37683 GCA_004335635.1 Chloromonas sp. AAM2
GCTAAGGCACAGGTCGAGGCATACGCTAAGGCACAGGTCGAGGCATACGCTAAGGCACAGGTCAAGGCATACGCTAAGGCCCTTGCCCTGTTGCTGAGGACCCGGCTTCAAAGCATTGGTCACCCTCAGAGCATGCACAATGCTGCACTGTGCACCATGCAGCCGCTGGTGGCTACAAAAAAGAAATGACAGGAAAACTGACCATCCTCAGGCGACGCTGCACTGTTGGCCGCTGCAAGAAAACGTTCAGTGCAATTGACATCCAAGCAACCCAACCACTGCACATGTGCTTGCCCTCCATGACTGTTACAGGCGATCAGATTGCTGCAGTTCCAGTACCGCGACAGTAAGATCATCTACTGGGATATTCACACATCCCAGGTGGGTCAACCTACACATGTGCGCGCGCACACGCACATGCACACGCACACGGGCACGCACACAGGCAGGCACACGCACGCGCACACGCACGCACACACAGTGAGTGGGTGGGCTGAACAGTTACAGTTGGATCCATTCAGCTTGAGGAGACCTGCAATCTCATTCACTGCTTTTAATGCATAATGGGGCAGGTTTGACTGCTCACCATGTTTGTAATTGCTTCAGTGTAATCGTTGTCCTTTTTCTCACTCGCATTGCAGTCTGAGAGTATCAGAAACTTCCGGGACCTGGGCTTCAAATTCAACAGCACTCAGATGTGCCTGACTGTCCCTGCCAACTACTCGAGTGTGGTGAGTGCATCAAAAGATAGTATGATTGCAACCAGCATTCCCTCATGGCGTCCCTGGCTGGCACGTGTTCAGTCCACTGCATCGCTATTGCCACTAAACTGATCCTGACATCTGGGACACTAGCTCTGTTGCCCCGGTAATCCTCGGTCACGGACTGCGGCGTGCCCATCCCACATTGCCGCCTTGTACCAGAATGAAATTGCCAACACAGCTGTCTAGCCCTTGCCAGGCATACCGCCAGCAATCCTGGCATTTGAACTGGGCTCCTGTGCATCCCTCGGCAGACGCTGCCGCTGTGAAGCACGCTGAATTTGGAAGTCTGGTAGTCAGGCGTTCTTTGATTGTGGTACCCTTGCAGCAGATGTGTGAATAATGCAAAGAGTCGGTTGTGCTGCTGTCCAATGCACAGGATGGAAGCTTTCCTCTGGGCGTGTGCGGAGATCCTGATGACTACATTTTCTGGTGAATTGGGGTCACATGCTTGCGCATTGCTCCATTGCGAACAGTCCCTCCCTGGACGTTCCCTTGTGTTGTTGGACAGTGGATGCTCTCTGTCTGCTCGTGCGAGTCTGCTCGTATGAGTGTCTGCTCGTACAATGTCAGTTACACTACATGGCAGTAGTCTGTTTGTCAGTTAGAGTCACGTGAGTGGTACAACCAACAGTCAACACAAGACCAGTTCTCTTGAGTGCTGATAAACACGAACAACTCACGGGACACGAACAACTCACTCTGAGCTTTGAGAAGCTGCTGTTGGACAACGGCCTGGCCACGAACAGGGACATTGATGACGATGACAGGCGCCGCCTGTCGAGAAAGCTCCATTAGTAGATACATAAGATGACAGAGTACGTGTGAAACTGCGTTCCAAGCCTTCTTGCTCTGCCACTTTGGGTAGAAGATGTCGGATTTGTCGGATAGCGGGCCCGCGGACCTTATGCTGTGGCCAGGTGTCAGCGCCACATTGCGTGCTTATTGCCTCCTGCCAATCACTATTTGTTGTGATTTCGTTTAGAGCATGCCAGGAGAACGGCATGATTATGTGAATGCATACGTATTACGTGACCAGAAACAATAATTGGTGAAAGATATCTATGTTTTGCAATTGCAACAATAAGCCAACTTGCTTCAGTGCGTGTTCTGTTATAATGCTGGTAGCTTGACAATCATTGATGACATTGTTGTGCCATGCATTGATCACCATGCATTGATCACCATGCATTGATCACCATGCATTGATCACCATGCATTTGCTGTTGCGTTGCTTACCCGATGGTTTGCTGTTTGGGCAACTACTACGCTAATGCGAGGATTCCATGCATCAAGAGACATAAGCTTACGGTTCAAGCTTGAGCCACACGAATTGATTTGAGGTCTGAGATGTTAGCTTTCCAACCGTGGCTGTTTTTACTTTGTGACAACTGCTCCACTTTTGTGGTGCAAAGCCAGATCTAACATGTACAAGGCTGTTGGATGATATTGTGGAAAAGAACTGGCAGTCATCGTTTTTTATGCTTGCAATGTATGAGGAGCCGGTGATAGATTACACCTGGGCTTCCCCAGAAGCGAGAGAGGGATGACAGGCCCCAGGTCTCTGTAAAGAACTGATATCTTATCTGGGATATGTGCCATGTCACCAGCCACCTGCCTTGGTCTCCGAACTACACACACTTGCATTCCAGCCACAACACAAAGAGAATTTGTTGACTACCTGTGTTGTTGTTACAAGGCCATCAGTCACGGGATAATAACCGGGCTGGTGATATGCTTAGGTATGTATAGCTCAGCCACCACAACGCCTTATCCTGGCATGCTTCAGTGTCACCACAAACTCCATCCGGGCATGCTTCAGTTCACACACTTAGCGACCAACAGTTCAATCCCACGCTGGTGGTGCTATGTACAATCTATTGCAGGCCTGAGTGGGCCACTTGTCCAGGCCGCAATACCCATTGCCACTGAAAGAGACTGATCGATCAGAACTGTCTGCTTGACTAGTGTCCAACAAACAATCAGTCTAATTCAAAAACCCAGGCAGCAGTCTGTAAACCGACATTGGACTACAATTGTCAAGCAAGGAAACAATGCAAGCTGTCACAAAGCCGGCCTACACATCTGAATTGCATACAAGAAGATAGCAGCTAAGTTGCGGCTGGCAAAACAGACAGGGGTATATCTCTGCACATGCACATTACTTTCTCATGCACAAAGCCTTATCACAGGCATACTAACCAAAACCAATAATTTACATTGTTTCTGGCCACGTGTTTTGCTCAATGGTTTTCAATGTGTACATGCACAGGTCTTGCTCCTTGATGCATAAGGCACTTTCCAAGACCATCTATAACCATCAGTCGAGGCAATCTGACTCAGCACCCCTGACTTGAATGCCATGAGGGAACCCTCCAGGTCAGTGCGATCCCAGGTCTGGACTGGACGCCCCTGGTGCTGCAGTGCCGCACACGGCATTCCGGTGCGCACTTACTCCGCGCGACCGGCCGCCCCTGCCCCATTGCCAGCACCCGCCTTGCGGTTCCCGCTGAGGTAGGGGTCTGCAGCGGCCGCCGCCACGTCCCACCTGTCCACCGCTCGCAACGCGAGGCAGCGGCGCATGAACTCCTTGGCCTCCGCACTCACTGACGGCTTGGTGGGGAACTCAACCTGCACGCACGCGGACATAGCCATGTGATGCGCATGTCTCATGTCGTCTGCAGCCCACGTGCGTGACATGGTCAGCCGCACTGCTTAGACTGAGCGCAGGTTGACCGCACTGATCCCTAGTCAATGCATTCCTGTCCATACCGCTGTACAGCAGTGCCATCGCGTGTGCAGGCGGAAGGGATCAACCGAGCCACCCACGTGCCAACCGGATGAGTATTGCTACACGTAGTGGCATTGTCGGTCACGCACCTCCCTGGCGCCCAGCACCACCCGGTCCCGCATGATCTGCTCCTGGCTCAGCCCCTCCCCGTACGGCCGCCGCCCGAACAGCATCTGGTAGAAGATGACGCCCACACTCCACACGTCCACCTGCACACGACAACACCGCTCAGAACCCCTCTGCAGTGGTAGCATGTAAGACGTTCGGCCCTGCTGACCTTGCACCACCCCCGCACACGACCGCGCGACCCAGGTGCCTTCACAATCGTAGGCAAGGCTGACATCAGCATGCAAGCCACACAAACAACTTCTAGTTTGCAGGTGTTCTGAATGCCTCACACTGAGCGCTTTCCAAGCCATTCCAGCAAGGCGCTAACAGTGATAGGCACAGCGTACAAAGGGCAGCAATCATGTTAGTTGCAGCCTGTGTGCAAGGCTGTTTCACCTTGTTAGTTATCTTGGGTGCGTGCGGCCCGCCGATTTCAAAGCACTCGGGCGGCAGGTACCAGTAGGTGCCTGCGCCCTGGCTGGTCAGCTCCATGCCCATGGTGGCGCCCTCCTCAACCACCTGAAAGAAACCGACAAACACGTGGGTGATCACGTGGATATCTGGGCGACTTTGAAGTTTTGCTGCTAGGCCTCTCAGCGGGAGAAAACAGACTATCAACTGTTGTGCCTTGTCGGCGCGACATAGGCCTGCTGTGCCAGTGGCAACGCACACCAGCTGGGCGCCACCCCTGTGCTGGCACCACCCCATCAGCCCACCTTGCTGAGTCCAAAGTCAGTGATCTTGGCCAGTCCCAGGCCGTCAAACAGTATGTTGGCTGGCTTGAGGTCGTAGTGGATTATCCGCCTGCCCGGCTGGTTGAGGTAGAAGAGGCCGGCCATGACCTGGCTGATGATGGAGCGCGCCTCCTTCTCAGGGAGCAACTGCGGGAGACACAGCCAGGCACGGCGCATCACGACCGCTGATGGTGACGGTAATTGTGGTGCCAATGCATGTCTTCACCCCAATGGTAGTTGGCCACTCAGACAGTAAGGGCCATCTGTATGTGCAGTGTGCCTGTAAATGGATCCTTGCCAGGGGTCAAGGTGCCCCAGCACGCCGGTTGCATATGCTTGCCAGGACGTGCTCAGTGAGTTGTATTAAGTGCGTGCACGTGCCCTTGCAATGCCGTGTCATCACGCGACTTGAATTCCTTCACACCTGGCCAACTCCAGCTGAACAAAGGAATAGGCAGCATTTCATACGGCACGCCGGCCTTCCCAACGCCCTCCTTTCCTGTCATCGAACGGCGTGCTAGCCCCTCCCTCCCTCTCTTCATACGGCCTAACCCTAACCCAGCCACTCCCCTCCTTCCCCCTAACCGAGTGTTCCCTGAGCATGGTGTCAAGGTCCCCCCCCTCGCAGTAATCCAGCACGGTGGCAAAGCAGTGCGCGTCCACCTCTAGGATGTCAACCAGACCCACGATGTGCGGGTGGCGGAGCGCCTGCAGGCAGGGCGGCAACACATGCGGTGTCTGGGAGGGCGGCAACACATGCGGTGTGTCGGAGGACGGCAACACATGTGTGGCTATGAAGCAGAGGCACACTCATCGAAGCACGGCACACTGAAAGCGCAATATTGATATGCCACTAACTACTGAGAGCGTGATGTGTAGTCATGGGAAGCCATGTGCACATATATCATTTTCAAGTCTTTCTGTGGGGTGCTGTGGCAAGAGGCATGATATGCAATTCTTTGTCAGTTCGGCGAGTCAGCACCCTGTGTGTCGGCCCATTCCCTCACCTTTTGAATGTCGACTTCCCTTATTGCGTGCTTGACGTAGCTGGCCTTGCGTGCCTCGCTCCACCCAGGGTTCAGCTGATGCACCTTGGCCGCCACCACCCGCAGCTCGCGCAGATCGTACGCCTGCGAGCACAACATACAGGGGCAGATCATGTGCAGGACGGGCCAAGTATAGAGTGGGATCATCTCATTAGTGCAGCAAGAGCTGTTATTGGTTGTCCACCTGCTGGGCAAGGGTGATGGTCATGTGCACAGCATGGCAGACTTTAAGTTGAGATAGGAATGCCAACAAGGATCTCAACCGCATACATGCTCATGTTCAGACATGCCCCCCTGCTTCTTCGCCTGACAACACCTGTGCTCTTTGGCCCGACTCTGAATGTGAAGCTCCCCTCCCGCAGTCATCCATCACAGCCACCTGCCCCTGATCCCTCCTCCTCACCTTGAACACTTCACTAAAGCCTCCCTTGCCCAACATGCTGAGCAGCACGAACCGCCCACCCAGCACAGTGGTGCCACATTCGAACCGGGACCCGTCCTGCACATTGCAGTGTTAGGGGTACAGCTCCGTTTTGATGCGCCGACCTGCCATGGCTGAAGGGTTGGCACACATCTAATGCCAATGGGTGGATTGGCTGGCAAAGACTAGAAGACTGGGAACAGGCACTGCAGCAGGCGTATATCACGTCTGCTTACATGGGCCGTTAGTGATCCGCACTGGCCAGGTGTTTGAAGCTGGAGTGATTGCCTCCATCCTGCCACACACCTACCACCGCACCACCGGTGCTGCTCACACCACAGCCCCCTCCATGCAACCCCCTCTTCGCCCTCACCTCGTCTCTCTGCCTCTTGAGCGTGCGCACATAGCGCGCCTTGTCGGCCGCCAGCCTCTCACTGTCCTCCTTGACCACATCCTCCTCGCGCTTCAACGCAGCCAAACGCATCTGGAAGGAACACCACACCACACAGGACACAAGACTGATAAACATGGCTTCCTATATGCTCCCTAGGAAAGGGCCACCAAAGCTGGGAAGCGAATGGGCAATGTTCCATGCTGCCATGGTGGCCTTCTGCTTCTCCCCGACAAGCTCAGGTTGCTCTGCTAAGCCTGCCTCGTGCTGCCCATCCCTGCCCAAACCATGCACCTTACCCTGTAGATTTCATCCTGCGTGACAAACTCCAGCCCGTCCATGTAGGGTCCCTCCGGGCCGCTGCCGCTCGCAGCTGTGTAGGCGACCCCCGCAGCGGCGGCTGCGGCCCGTGCCGCGGAGGGTGGCGGGGCGAGCTTCTTGCGCAGCGCCTGCAGGGCAACAGCTTTGCGCTTGACTTCACGCTTACCCACTGAGAGTCCAATCAAATGCAGAACGAGAGTTGACCTGTTCGGGCATCTGTGCTGCATGGCAAGTCGAGCTGCTGTGCCTATCACGTGGGCTGGGTTCATTGCAGCAGACGTGCGCTGGGTTTGCGGACCAGCCAAAGTGGTCTTACGCAGTCCCATTGTGCTCCATCTTGCATTGGTCCTGAATCGCGCTGGCGGCTCTGCCCACCTACCTTTCTCGCTGCCTCAACCTCCTCTCGTTGTGCCGTCAACGCCGCCTGGCGCGCGGCCAACACTGCCGCTGCCTGACCGTCTTCCCACACCTGCAACCGGCCAACACAGGGCAGGGTGACACGCAATGCGACGCGTCTAAAAATGCCTACGCATCATGTGCCATGTGCACTTGTTGCATGGCCAAGGGGCTTGTTCAAGAGGTCATCCTCATCTCACTCGTCCATCCACCCTTTTCTTCTCTTGTTAGTCAGATGCTGTCTATGCCCATCTTTGCTATAATTTGCTCCTCACCTTGGTCAGCACACACCCAGACCTTAGTCAGCAACCTACCAAATGGAATGATGCACTGCAGAGAACTGTCCTCAACTCTGAGGCACGCATGGCTGCCAGCCCGCAGCCCTTCGCCCCCCGCATCCACCAGCCCACTGCACACATCATCAGCATATGATAGGCCATGTAACCTCTTGGTGCGGACGTACCTCCTGCAGTGCCAATCCGTTTCGTTGAACTGCGATATTGCCCAACCTTGCTGCTGCAGATGCCAGCTGCATGCGACTGAGGTCGTGCTTGTCCTTTGCTGCACTGCATATGATACGAGTGAGCTCAGACCTGCAGACATGCACACACGGAGCCTGTCAACAGGTGAGGCTGCATACGTGACAGTTCAAAGCAGCTGCCTGGCTAAGCAAGGGCCGCGTTGGGATACCAGCCTTCTGTGCATGCACTGCACTGCAAAGGTGATGCGCACATTGTGTATCTCTAGATGGCCAGCCTGGCATGAGGCTTGCAGGCCTGCTACACTGGCACCTGGCGCTACACACGCCCTCACCTGACTTTTGCATCTCTTTCCTCCGAGGCCTGCCGCGCTCTTGTGAGCTCTGTGGCCAGCCCCTGGGCGCGCGCCAGGGCCGCCGACGCCTCCGCTGTGAGCTCATTGGCACGCCGGTCGGCGGCAGCAGAGCACTGCCTGCACACATGGCATGTGTACATGGGAACAGTGTTCGCCATGAACAGTAACAGCATGGCAACCATCACCATGATGGTATGCCTTGCCACGAGCTGGGTATGAACAACACATGCCCATGTGCCGACAAGCAGTCTGTGCAGTCTACGCAGCTCAATCACAATCTGCAACGCTCAATGCCAGTCCAGAGGTCAACCCAAGTACGCCATGTGCGTCAGAGATACAGTACAGTACTGACCGCTGCCTGTCTACCTGAGTTGTTGTTGCATCTCCACCAGTTGCTTGTCCCTGGCTGCAAGTTGCTCGGCCAGGTGCCGCGCCTGCAACCGACAGCACACACAGGACTGGTGATGCATACATCAACGCACCACAGGTGCAAGCGGCTTTCTACTGCTAGCTCGTATCTGCCAGCCTGCAATCCATGCAATTTTCAACATACGTTCACAAGTGTGTTTCCTCCGACATACTAGAGTGGTCTCCAAGCCGTGCTAACTCCACACCCTCTGACCGCAGTCACGCTGTCAGGCAAGCGGCATGGGTGAGCAACTGGCAAAACAACAGAGTAGGTGCAGCTCAGCTATCCGGATACCCCTGCCCTGCATGGACCGCCATGTGAAAAGCTCCTCTCACCTGTGCTGCAAATTCCTGCATGCGTGCCTGCTCCCCTGGTGTCTGTAGGGTGCCTGTTTCCGGTATCGCTGCTAGGGGTGCACTAGAGGCATGCCGCAGGCCGGTGCCGGCAACGGGTCCAGCGTTCGAAACAGCCCTTGACCTTGAAGGTGTGAGCGACCCATGGCCAACAGTACCCTCCCCAACACCCGTTTTCTCAGCTGACCCGGGTGGCAGTGGCGGTTGATTCTGTTGCCTGCTGCCTGCAGCCCCTGTGCTGCGGAGCCCGTCTTGTGGCCCACCACGGAAAGGCGAGGTGTGGCAGTTCCGCTGCAAGGCTTGCTGCTGCTGCTGCTGCTGTGGGCAAGGCCCTGCAGACAGCCCATGGGATAAGTCTGAGTCCCGACTGCTGCCATCCACGACTGGGTAGTATGCGTTGAGAGTGGTCTGGCCTGTGCCTATTGTCTTCATTGCGCTGCTTCCACCTGCTGCGCCTCCGCTGTTGCGTGCAGGGGGTGCTCCGGTCTTGGGAGCAGTGCGTGGGGCAGCTCTGGCCTGGGCGCCAGATGGCGCTGCGGGTGTGCTACCAGGCAGCATAGCTGCTCTGGAAGGCGTGCTAGCTGCTGGAGGTTGCTGCTGGGCAGGTCCAGTGTCCCATCTTGGCTGCAGGTCCTGAGGGCCCATGCCGCCTGCACAGTCACGGCATGCTTATGGTTGCATGCATGTGTGGCTTTGACTGCTTGTGATGTTGTCAGAACTTGTAGAAGAGACCGTAGGTCAGATTTGCCGGTATGGCATTCTGCCATGTTAGTTGAGCTGCATGTCGCTGTCATATTGGAAAGGTTGACATTCAGAGCAACAAGCTCACCTGGGGAAGGGACTGGCATCGGGGCCTGTGGTCTTTGTTCAAGAGGTGAGCTGTTTCTTTTGCGCTTGTGCGCCCTCTCGGGGGCGACCGCGCCTTGCACCGGCTTCAAAGGTTGCCGTGGTGCCTGGCTACCTGGCTGAAGCGCTGCTGGGTTGGCAGCCTGATCATGGCTTATAGAATTCGACCCGTTGCATGGCTCCGCAGCAGCATTCTCTTGCGCCTGAACAAATTGTATGCCTGCAGCTGCCAATGCCACTTGGCGTACATCAGAAATTACAACATCCTGACCTACGAGCCGCTTCTCCAACAGGCGCAGGCGGGCCTCGTTGCTCAGCCCGCCTCCAGAAAGTGCATTCAACAGCTCGCCTGGGATCGCGATGTTCATCTTAGGGCCTATACTGCTATTTGTTTGTGCAGTCGTCCATCTCTTCAATGCTATTTTTGAGATCGACCAGCCCACACCTGGAGGGATTTCAAATCAAAGGAAGGGAAACGTCTGGTTTCGGAGAGAGCAGAGTTACGAAACCCTGCAAACCCTTGGCAGCGAGGCTGCCCTCAAACAAAAGCTGAGCAGCGCTCAGTTGTAACAGCTACTCCGATTGATGGCAACAGTCGCCCACAGGCCTTGCGACCGATCAGGGCAGGGTGAATGTTCAGTTGTCTGAACTTGGTTGGTATTGCGTAGCGCTCACTCCAATAAATTGATCATCACAAATCATAGTTGGCACGCGGACCAGTCCGCAAAACCCTTTTGACATCGCTTCATTGCATCATGCCCAGCAGGTTTGTGAGTGACACCAGGCAGCGCACCACGCGGCAGCAGGCTCTGTTGCAGGCACAGATGTTTTGCTTGATGCTTGTGTCCCAACAAGCAACACGAGGTGATGACAACGATTTGTTTTTGCTTCTTTGACGCTTAAACCCCCTGTATGTCAGCAGGATACAGTGAACCATGGACATCCAAAGCAGCATGGACACCACAAAGCAGCCTGGGCAATCGACAGCCAAGAACTCGGTCGGGTGGGTGAGCTGTGTGGCAAGAGCAACGCTTTGTACATCAAAATCTCCAGCCCAGACTTGCAGGAGCACAGTGTGATCACAGTATCAGTACACATGCATCATTCGGCATCAGCACAGCCAGACATCATGCATCCTCAAAGGGCGATCATAAAGGCTGACTGCAGAGCAACGCGTCTTGTTTGCTCAGGTGTGCAACACATGGCCTCTCCAATGAGCTGCTGATGGCAATCCTCTGCCTTTCGCCAGAGCTGCTACCATCCTGCTCTGCCATCTGCAAGGGCGCACGCATGCAGTTCTGGATGCCATCCGACCAAGCTAAATGGTTGGCAGACCGTCATGGCGTCCAGCGGGCCTTGCTCAAAGCTTCAGGGGCAGGCAAACTGACCGTCTGCCAGCTCCTGTTGCAGCGAAAACCCGACTCTGCTCTTGCCGGCCACAATCACGGCGCGGCCCTGGTGGCTGCTGCAGCCAGTGGACACCTGACCATCTGCAGATTGCTGCTCGAGCAAGAGCACCACCCAGCATGCGCCGACCATTGGGACAATGCTGGCCTACGGGCCGCAGCAGCTGCTGGCCAATACTATGTGTGCAAACTGCTTCTAGAGCAGGACAAGCAGCCGGCGCGTGCGGACGCAGGCAACAACTCAGCACTGCGTGCGGCAGCAGCAAGCGGTCATGTGCATGTCTGCCGGCTGCTGCTGCAGCAGGAGCGGAACCCAGCCGAGGCAGATGGATGCTACAGTGCGGTCTTGACAGCTGCTGCTAAAGACGGGCATCACGAGTGCTGCCTACTACTGCTACAGCAGGAGGTCAATCATGCTAAGGCAGATGCAGAGTGCAGTGTGGCACTTGCAGCAGCAGCAGCCAACGGCCACTATGCGATCTGCAAGCTCCTGTTGGAGCAGAGGAAGCACGCAGCTAGGGCGAATGATAAGAGCAGCCGCGCACTGATCGAAGCGGTTGAGAACGGGCACTACGCAGTGTGTCACTTGCTGCTATCCCAGCAGAAGACCACCGTAGCCAAGGCTGATGCCAGGTGTAGTGAAGCGTTGAGAATTGCAGCCAAGACGGGACGGGCGGATATTTGCAAGCTGCTGATGTCACAGCCCCGCAACCCCGCCAAAGCGCAGCACAAGAACAGTGTCGCCCTGCTAGATGCTGCCACAGGGGGCCACGTGGGTGTGTGTCAGCTGTTACTGGCCCACCCTGTGCCTGCCGTGGCATGGGCTCAGAGCGAAGTGCAGGGCCTGCCGGGCAAGCCACTCCCAGTTCCCCGCAAACCAGCAAGGGCAGCCAGGCACAGGGCGGCAAAAATGTGGCATTTGTGTCAGCTGACAGGAAGCTGGGCAGCTGGCTGGCTGGCAGGGCAAGTGGCTGGGGGCTTTTGCCTGACCATGGCTGCCTGGCTGGTAAATGGTGGCTGGCTGTTGCTGGACGGCTGGAGCAGAGGCTGGCTGGCGGCGGGCTGGTTGGCTGGTTTGCTAAGCAGCCGGCTGTACACCGTTGACTGGCTGGGCACAGCGGTGGTGGCGTTGGGGCTGCTTTCTGCCTGGCTGGTAAGCCAGCATCAGGGCATGCCTGGTGCATTTTACCCCAGCCTGGCTACACTGCCCAAGGTCTTGGTGTCCAACCACCGCCTCAGCCATCTCCGCGCAGCACACAGCCTGGCCGCAGCCAAAGGCCACTACGATGTCGTGTGGCTGCTACACTCGTACATACAGTCCGATAAGGAGCGCGCCGACAGACTGTCACTTGCCGCAAGGTCACAGGCGAGTGGCATCCAGGCGGGTGAGAGCTCAAGTGTCAATGTGGGTGCGCTGGCAAGGCGGATGCTGGCTGGGCGGACTGCACGCTGGCAGCGTGTTGTGTCCAGGGCTCGGCAGGCAGAAGGAGCAACCCAATGGTTCGCAGATTTGGACCTCAACTAGACGCTTCGCTGCATGCAGCATCAGTAGCAATCGTCTGTTTGGAGGCACACTGCATCCCATGCGAATTCATTTAGGGGCTGGTCTGTGATTATATTGTTCTGTTGAACTATGTTTGTTTTCAGGCCCCTGTTTGGGTCAAACCCTGTTTGGTTTGGTCAGGATAGCACCTAGAGGCGTTGGCCACCACCATTACTATCCTGGTGTGTCGCAATCCCCTTCACATGTAGGTTGGACGGGTTGAAATCCCTCCCCTCTTGTGATTCTATCCCAGTATCTGCATGTCTGGCCAGTGCCAAAATTGGTTGCCAAGGGTTGTCAATGTGACGGATCTTGGCTCAGCTCAATACGTGGGCATTCCTTAGGGGCAATTGTGACCAGCAAGCTGCATTCAGAAAGTGGTCAAGATCAGGGGACTGCATGCTTGGTGATTTCTTCTACAATTGGCCTGCACTGCTTTTCATGTTGTGCTTACGTACCCAATTGTTGCCATTGTTCCAACATTGACCATTGACCATTTACATCTTTCATTGGCCGTAGGTGCATTTTGTTTTTGGTGACCTCTTGTACTGTGATTTCGTACATCGTGGCCCAACATGCATGCTGCACGCTGTGACACAACATGTGCTGGTTGGGACTGGTGGCACCAATAACCAATAAATGCACACATCGTGGCCCAACCAAAAAAGCATGCACGGGTTGGGAGGCATGAGATCCGGACTGGTGTATAGCAGGTACCGAGCCTGTCTGCATGTGGAGTCTGTTCAACAAGTCTGAGTATCATAAGCAATGACGACCTGACATTGGCAGTGGATTCAGAACTCCAGACAAGGTTCAACGATTGAATTCGATTTCATTGTTTCAGCTAAGATTTGAACAGCTGCCAGAGCTCAACCCTTTGCTGTGTTGAGCTCTTCATCTTTCTGCATGCATCAGAAGCAATGCATTGATTGGTGATTTCTGTATTCAATGATGCAGCTATGCAGAAGACTTGCACATCTCGGTCAACAGCTCCAAAAAATGGGATGTTTGCCAGTTCTGGGACAATCCTTGTGATAAGGAGAGATAAGGAAAACGCCAGTTGGGACGACAATTTCTCCGCCCTGCACTGGAATCAGTGTGCATAGCTCAGTCAGGTGCATAGCTCAGCGTCGGATACCTTTGTTTTCCCTCGCCACGTCTAGCTGGCTGTGTATCTCCACCTGTTTGACATTGTGTTGGCGTGGTACTAGTCATGCTGAGTGCCAGTTTGTCAGTTGCTTGTCACTTCAAGACACACTGTTCAAAGCTGGTGAACGATCACTTCATCAGTATCCATTTTTGTCACAGCTGTCCCAGACATGGCAGTTGCCATCTACCAACGTTTAGCTGTAGAGTATTGCACTGAGCAAAAAAAAAGAAGTTCGCCAGTTCTGGGACAATTTGTGTGAATAGTTCTGTAATAGCGCCAGCAACCATTGTGTGTCAGCAAAACATATGTATGCTGTCTTCTGGTGATAGAGGGCAAGTTGGATGTTGTCATGACAGGCTGTTGTGTTCATTTGATGTACGTAAGGAGCTGGAAAAAAAAAACTTGCCAGTTCTGGGACAATTCTTGTGACTGGCTTTTTTTTGTCATCTGTTGTGGCCTGTAAAGAAGTGCGTTGGAGTCCCTCCCCTTAACTAGCACTTGTTTACAAGGAGGGAGTGCACACCATGAAGCACGTCCAGCGCAAACATCAACTATCTGCGCAAATTGTAGAAACTGGCCGTGTCAGCAAGGAGTGGTGACTCACTTGTGAGTTCTTTGTGGCCGTCACCCCACAGTATGCCTTCCAAAAGCATCCCGTTAGCCATATAAATGGCATGAATTGAAAGATTGTCAGGGTTAGGGTCAGCGTCAGGCCTAGTGAAGTGGCAACTCTCACAATGAGGCCAGCTGAATTTGTCAAAGGTGAAATAACTGTCTAACTGAATCAATCGCAACTAGTCTCAAGATGGTCATTCCCTAGGACGTGCAACATTGGTTTCGATGTCCAGACTGCTGCTCAAAGGTTCAAGCTGGTATCAAGTGTCAGTGAAGTGTAAATGAAAGATAAATCACAACTTGTCTTCAGCTTTTGCACATCCTTCCTGCCTTTCCACCTTCCTTTTCTGGCTGGTGTGGACTGTGCAATGCTACTCATAGTTTGATTGTTCAGGGCCACGTCTGCCTCTAGCTGATGCGGCTCAAGGCCCTGTCCTTCCCCTTGCTCCTGTGCCTGCTGCTGCTGCTGCTGTTTGCGTGCCAGAACGGGTGGCCGCTTAGGAAGGCCCGCCATGCTCCACAAGCCCACGTGCACTATGTTTCTGGCTGCACTGACATCGCGCTGCCACACCGTGTCGCACAAAGGGCACCTCATGACCTTGTAACGCCTGCTGCTCCCTGCGACCTTCTACTGTTCACATGAGGACAGGGACTCCAAAGCAGTAAGATTGATCCAATAGCTGCACGCATGTAAAGGGGAATCCTGACGCCCAGCTCCACCCTGCCCCGCATGTGCCGCTTCTGGCTCAACACTCTTCTGTAAAGCAGTCACTACCAGGCTCAGCACAAACGTTCATGACCACATTCTAACTATCAAGGATAGCACCCAGGGGCAGCTTCTTCTTGATATCTGGACAGATAGGCGCTGATGACAGCCGCCCTGTTGCCTTGGGTTAGCGTCACAGGTCCTAAGGCCAGGGCGCACAGAGAATACCAAACAGGCGCCCACGACACACACCATCTCTCAAACACAACCAACCACAACAGGAGTGACAGGTCTTAAGGCCTGCACCCCCTGCCTCATGAACGAAGACATCTGCGTTGAATCATAGAGATGCATCAGATTGATCTTGCACTGCACTGTTGACTAACCACTGCTGACACGTGGAGAGCCACCGTCACTTTGGAAACGTGCTAGCGGTCTAACGCTCTCGGTGGTACCTGTGCAGAACTGTCAAATCTAGTACTACTGAGCAAGTGAAAGTCAAGAGACCATAGATGGACGCGCTCTTGCGAGTTCACTGTCTTCGTCTTTGACGGTTGTGCAAGCCGCTGCTGCAACCACCAAGCCCACAAGAAGAAGCGCCGCCTGCTCTCGCCTCACTCCTAGCCAGGCCAGTGCACCATTGAGGGCAATGAGAGTGCACCACACATAGGTGCGTGCCGCGCCCTGAGCACCCTGCCATGCGCAGGCACGCACCACAGAAGCTACAAGTCAGAGACAGCAGGAAACAGCCTCCTTGACAAATCATAAATTGAGAAGGAGGCAAGTGCCCTCTTGATCACACTCTGTGTGTTTAGGTTGGTGTGCCATAACTGATGAGACTTCTCCGCTCCCTCACGCCCTTCCTGCTGTCAGACAAGACAGGTGTTAACAGTCACTCACACTCACTCACTCATTCACTCACTCACTCACTCACTCAGGGATTGCCTCACTGTTACAGTCTTGAGCTTACTCTATCACCCACCCATCTTGCCTTCCTCACGCACCTGGACCATGATGGGGTGTGCCTGTCCCGGTCCTGCGGCATCCAGCTCCAGCGTCCGTGCCTTGGTCGTCACTTGCCGCACCTGTGTATAGGCATGATATGGCACATGCATTAGAGTAGTATGGGCGGGGTTTGCGATACTTTACCATGCTCAAGGCAAGAACAGATTGCATGCGCTGCGGTATCGGCACGGCCTTTGGGCTACTTGATTCCTTCAGCTGAGTATGGCAAAAAAAAAAGAAGTTTGCCAGTCTGGGACAGTTTGTGTGAATAGGTCTGTATTACCGCCAGCAACCATTGTGTGTCAGTAAAACATGTATATGAAACGAAAAGACAGGTTATGCCAGACTGATCAACATGAGAACAGAGGACTTTGAAGCAGTTTCGAGGGTGTTGCAGTGTTTGGGCACCTTCCAACACATGGTGGTGACTTCAAGTTTTCATGGCATGGTGTGCCAAGACTGGTGCAGACAACTCGCTATACTTTTGACATTGTTATGGGATGTTCTTTCGGCTGAAGCGGTTGATAGGTTTACATGGAATTGGAATGTCATTGTGTTACACTGGAATGAAAATATCATTGTGAGACATTGCGTTCTGAATCTCTGGTGATCTACAACCACTTCTCACTGTCCTGTCCCAGTATTGGCAGTCACCAGCGCCTACCAACTCCAGCGTCAGCAACACATCCCAGTGTCAGATGACACTGACCCAACACCACACTTTGCACATTTTCACCACCATAAAAACAAAGTATGAACAAACCCACAGACAACTGACAGCCTCATCACGGTGCCAGTGTCAAAACTGTCCCAGAACTGGCAAACTTCTTTTTTGTTTGGTGCACACTCATGCCCATGCATGTTCACTCACTTCCACTGACCCAAGGACTATCATGCTCACACTCCCAGCCAGTAGAAACGGCCAGAAGCTGACTAGACAGTCCAAGGCAGGCGTTTGGGTTGGTACCAGCCATGGTGCGGCTTGCGTTCCGTGTTGTAATGATGCAAGCCATTGGGGACAGACCAGAGCCAGACTGGAGCCTAGGCAGATGACGTGTGTGCACTGGAGAGCGGAGCAAGAGCTCTTGCGAACAGCGTTCAACCAGCTCCCTAGCCGCTGCAACCATGGGATGCCTGAATCCACAAGCCAGCTGCCGTAATACCTGCATGGTGCACATATGAGTGCGTGGGAAAAGTCAACAAGAGGTAACCAACATGGATGTGTGATGGGCAGCCACGTGTGAGGATGGCGATTGTGGGCAGGGTAGGCATGATAGACAGCCGCACACCCAACGACATGCTGACAGCCGCACTGTTTTTCGTCATCAGCGGCCACATCCCACTGTATTCAATGCAACACACTTGCAAATCGTCCCAGTTCGCTTTCTGCACATGTTGGCACATGTGTGTGGAGTAGCTGGGATGATTGTTGGACGGGCTGGGCACCCTCCCTTCCAGTGAGCGTTGACACAGCTCTTTTGTCAGTTTGTGTGCGTGTGCCGAGACCAACAGACGTTTGCGTCTGCCTGTTCAGCCCCAGACGCTGCTGTGCACCAGACCTGCGCTTCACGATGATATACCTCTGCGATGCATCTCACTTGCTTACCCACTTTGTTTGCTTACCCGATGAACAGAATGTTTGTTGCGAGCCATGAGTTGGCTAAAACAGCCTGTAGCAAAGCTCCCAGTGACGAGGTCAGCACTGGTAATAAAAGGGCAATAAGGACAGCCCATGGAAGCGCTGAGCTGATGTGTCTGTGTTGTGCTGCAGGATAGGGTAAGCCAGAGCGGGCCTCTTGTCCACCTAGGGTTGAATGGGGTCCAGGCCCTGCCTTGTGGCCCTGGGTTTCGCCTTTGTCTGTTTCATCTACTGCAGAGTCAGCTTGTTGCTGTCGAGAAGTATTGCTAACACATTGTGTTTTCCGATGATGGAAGGCAGGTATGAGTGGAAGGCAGGGGCTGTGTGGACCTGGTCTGAGAAGGCTGGTCAGCACGGGCCTGGAAACAGCCTGCCCGATGTGCGGTGTCAGTTGCATTCTCATCACTTCAACTAGACTCACTAGTGCTTCACATCTCTCTTGTCCTTTTTTTCTGATGCGGTTGTTTGCCGGCAGTTGGTTGACCCGTAAATCATGTGCATTTGTACAATGGGCTGATCCCGCACAACAGGGGCCATTGCCCGATTGCCGCAGCGTGTTCGCGCCTCCCTGCGGCTTGCGCTTGGCTGTCGGCCTTGCCACCGCTCATTGAGTGACGATCTTATCAACCGCTCTCATGCAGTAGCTGATACTCACAGCTGCTGAGCTGCAAAGATGAGCACAGCTCCTGCAAACGGAAGCAGAGCGGGTGCTCCGGCGATCCGCGCTAAGGGCCTGCTGCGGGTGGAGCTGCTCAAGACACGAGAGCAGTTCGCGCGTCTAGATGTCTGGCCTTTCATTGTTCTGTATGGAGCCGTAGTTGCCAAGGCAGCTTACCATGGCAGCAAGTTCGAATGGTGAGCCAGGGGCTGTGCATACATGACATACACGTGCATGTCTGTTCCATCGCTGCTGCCGTCTATGCTCAGTATGCAGAACAAGCAAGGCATGGAAGGCGTAGCATCATCATTCATGTGCATGCCACCTATCACGTCCAGGCACTGGTTGATGCAACGTGCAAGATGCTAAGTACGCAGGACAAGCAAAGCATGGAAGCATAGGCTCAGTATCATTGCCCGTTTGTGCTGATGCAGGCACTGGCTCACCCTCACGAGCTACCTCCTGGGTGGCTGCGCTTTGCTGCATGTGCTGGCTATTTTGGCTACACACTGGAGCGTGAGGGTGGCAGCAACTGCCAGCTGTTCCAGGCCACGCAGCCTCAACAGCACGGACAAGGTGTTGATCATACCTGAACGGTACAACGGTACCATGGAGATTGCCAAGATAGAACGACGAGTACTGGTACGTCTTTGCAGCGGGCACAGTAATCGCAGGATATGCCTTTGGAAATGACAAGCACCGTCAGCCATGTCGTAGGATCGTGTCAGTGATAGGCTCTCCAAGGTATTTCATGTGTGGCATATCAACCTGTGCGTCAACATCTACTCATCAAGGTTTGTGCTTGTTTCCCCTGGGCATCAGCACCTTGTTTACGTCAGCCTTGCATACTCAACTCTGGCGTATGCCTTTCGTGCACCGCTTGCGCAGCGTGAGGGCCTCAAAACAACAGAAGAGCTGGGCTTTGAGTTTCGCAAGCAGCGGTTTGTTTACAACCCTGACGAGCACGTGTTTGAGAAGCTCCAGTACCCCACAAGGGAGACGTTTGAGTTTTACAGCAAGGCCAGCGGACATGGAACTGAGGCAAAAACCCTGGCTGTGCACGACAAGTACGGGCTCAATCAGTGCACAGTGCCGGTGCCGGCCTTTGGCTCGCTCCTCAAGGAGCACCTCACAGCGCCATTCTTCGTTTTCCAGGTGAGGCCTGCGACGCTGACATGCAGCATCACGCTACCAGGCATGCACACAGGCTGCTACCGGTTCACAAGGTTGCACTTGCCCTCTGGGGTTGTTCGTTCAAATGTGAAGACTCTGAAAACGGCCTTAGCTTAGCACATGTTCTAGGTGCCATGGTTGGACGCAGCGCCTTGGCCCTGCGCATGTGGCTTTCTTTGTGGGAATATCAGCTGCAGCCACTGTGAAGTGTTCTTTGATTGCTGAGCTGTTTGCTGTTGTTCAACAGTGCACTTGGGCCTCCACCATGCCTGACAAGTCCTGCAGGCTGTGACGAGATACTTAGCTTATTGTGTGGCACGTGATATTGTGCCTTGGCTGGCTGAACTGCAGGTCTTCTGTGTGTTCCTGTGGATGATGGATTCCTACTGGTAAGCACAGGCACCCTCTGAGATCTCTTGACCGTTGACTGCTGGTGACTTGCCATGCAGCGACTTGCCTAGTCTGCAACATGACTCTAAAGGTGTCATACAACCGTCGATATGACGTTCTCAGGGTTTCCTGTGAAGGGATGTTAAACAGTGGATGCAGGTTGTGTTGGAGGCTCCAATGTCTGCATTTCCCATCCGTTCCATGTGCGCCATCCCATGCACAGGTACTACTCGCTTTTCACTCTGTTCATGCTGGTGTCGTTTGAGTGCACGCTGGTCAGCCAGCGGCAACGCAATCTGAGGGAGCTGCGCTCGCTGCAGACACAGAAGCAACCGATCCAGGTAGGAAACCCACTGCTCGACAGCAACAGGACAGCACCCCAAGCTGGCCTTCCGCTACAACTGGTCATCTGTGATCAGTTGGAGGTAGTACAGGCATGGGTCTTCCAACAATCAGCTTGCCAACAGCCGACCTACAGTTGTTGTTTGTCCCGCTGAAGTATGCAGCATGGCATCATACTAGGGCAATCCAGCTGTGCGTTTGGGTGCAGCCAACAGTGTGTTGCTTCATGCATGCATGCGTCCCGCTTCATGCGATTCAACGCGCTGGCTTGGTTTGCTTCAGACTGGTCGCAGCCCGTAAGGTGTCGTCTCATGCCCTGCATACATGCAGGTGTACCGGTGTGGCAAGTGGGAGCTGCTCCCAGGGGAGGCACTCTTTCCAGGGGACGTCATTTCCATTGGCAGGCCTGCAGGTGGTGAGAGACAGTGCATGATGTTCCAGGGGTTAGGGTAATGAAGAATGTGCTGTTTTAGAACACCAAAACAGTGTGCGAACGTGCGGCGGGTGAGAAAGCAGTATTGGTGCAGCTTCTGACAATCAGTGTTGGTGCAGCTTCTTGAAAAACCAGACAGAAAGTGCTGCCTAGTTGAGATAGCAACAGCTGCCAGACATGCCTGTGGTGTGCATTATCTGACTGGGGCAAAGAGGCTTTGCAGGTGTTGGTGACATGCCGACTCAGTCAAGAACTGCCGCCGGCTTAGCATTGCACCCACCATCTGAGCCTCTAATGCCTGATACTATCATATCAATATGCTAATCAATATCAATACGTTTTTTACCATCATTTTACCATCATATCAATACGTTTCCCGTAGTCCCCCCCAAATGTAGCGTGCAATAGGTGCTCCGGAGATGTCGACTCACGCATATGCAACTTAGCATATCGTGACATTCATGCCTGATACCGTAACAATCCATGCCTCTTAAACCAGTGCATGTGCTTGTACCTGTGATTGTGCTGCAGGCGGTGCGCATGCTGAGGAGGTCGTACCCGCTGACTGCCTGCTGCTGGCTGGCACCTGCATTGCCGAGGAGGCCGTGCTCACAGGGGAGTCAACGCCTCAGTGGAAGGTGCCCATCACGGACCTGGACCCCAAGGCAAAGCTCGACATCAAGCTGGTAAGTGGGAGCAGCTTGGGCCAGGCGGGTGGGACGAGCACTGTTCAATGGGGTTAATGAGCTGGTCTGTTTCAGGAGGTGACTGGTGGTCGTGCAGCGTGCATGGGTGTGCATGGGCTCGGCCACTATTTACCATCTCCCTTCACGACAACTAGCATAGTTCATCTCTGTGGAGTTGTCTAGCAACACAATCAGATGTATTGAAAGCTTGCTTCGTGTCGACACCAAGCACTGCCATGCTGCTTTCTATGTCAGATGGCCCTGCGCCACGTGGCATTGCACTGCCAAGCTCCATGGTAGAGGTTACATGGGGCCTTTTGCTAATGAACATTGCGTACGACTCTCTTACTCTGTTACCAGACGACATGAACTTCAGCCCGGGGACTCCTCTGCCGTGTTTTGCAGGACAAGAACCATGTTCTGTTTGGTGGCACTAAGATTCTTCAGCACACCCCGGACAAGACTGCACGCATCAGGTAAGCCAGGCAGGTAGCATGAGATGGCGGCTAATGCACATGGTCACTGAGTACTTGTTGCCCTGCAGGACGCCCGATGGTGGGTGCCTGGGCATGGTGCTGCGCACAGGCTTTGAGACGGCACAGGGTCGGCTGATGCGCACCATCATGTTCTCAACAGAGAGGGTCACGGCCAACAGCTGGGAGGCAGGCCTTTTCATCTGCTTCCTGCTCATCTTTGCCGTGGCAGCGGCATGGCATGTGCTCTCAAACGGCCTCAAGGTGTGTGTATGCCAGAGGCAGGCTGGCCGGTCCCTGGTCGGTCTAGCAGTGTACTGGGTCAACTAGCTGCGCGTATCAAAGGCAGAGAGCAGCAGGACTGACTGGTATGTGGGTCGATCAGCTGGTATCAGCTGGTAACATCAAGAACAGGACAATATGGCAGAAATGGGGTAGCCGACATAGCAGCAAGCCAGGCTGGTATCTGGGTCGATCAAGTGCTGCTGCGCATTTCAGGAACAGAATGTTGGCACAATCATGAACGCATTGACCAACAAGGCAGCCGGTATCGCACTCAAGTCTTACCAGACTCGGTAATCCTGCAGTAATTCTACACAATCAATGAATGCCATCACACAAGCCCCTGGTTCCATGCCTGGCCACGATGCAGAGTGCGCTCTATAAGCATCAATGCATGAACAGAATGCATGATAGCAGTGCTCCCACGCCCTTGCACAGCATCTCACTGCTGAACAGATTGAGAAGCAGCGGTGGTCACTTAGTGCATACAAGCTCATCCAACTCGAATATGTATATGGATGAGCTCATGGCACAATACATCAGCTCACCGCAACACGTTTTGGCCATCCTAGCCTCGACTCAGTTGTTGCGCACAGCCCCTACGCACACTCGCCTGTCCTCTTGCGCCCATCCAGGACCCCAACCGTGACCGCGTGAAGCTCATCCTCAACTGTGTCATGATCATCACATCAGTCATCCCGCCCGAGCTGCCCATGGAGCTTTCCATGGCGGTCAATGCCTCCCTGGTGGCTCTGGCCAAGAAGAAGGTCTACTGTACAGAGCCTTTCCGCATTCCCTTTGCTGGCAAGGTGGGCATTCAACAGACACTTCTGGAGAGGGTGGGCAAGATGAAGCACAAGGGCAGCATGGCCTGTTATCATTTTTGATGGGTCGCAGCAGTCAACAGCGTGTGTCCCTTTTTGCATGATTCAGCTGGGGGACCTGGGTAACCTAGCACATTGAGCTGCTGGTGCAGCTGCCGTACAGGACATTGAGAAGGCAAACTCAGCCCCCTAGTATACACTACCTACCTTCTGTTGCAGTTGTGGGATGATGTAGATGTGAATAGCCACACAAGTGAGCCCCTTGTGTGGGGTTGGTCCTGCAGGTTGACGTGTGTTGCTTTGACAAGACCGGCACCCTGACCAGCGACCACCTGCTGCTGGAGGAGGTGGTGGTGGGCGAGGAGGGCAGGCGTGAGGACGCCAGCCGCGTCATGGCCGCCTGTCACTCACTTGTCACCATGGCTGTCGGCGCGGAGACAGAGATTATCGGGGACCCCCTGGAGAAGGCAGCTCTGGAGGTGGGCAGTGATCACGATTAGCCAGGTCGGGAGGACCAGTCAGGAGGCTTTTGACAGCACTTGAGCACAATGCCGTGACGTAGAGAGCGTTCAGCCCAGGGTCAGCACACGCTGGTATCACTGCAGATGAAGCAGTCAGTTGCGGCACGCAGCCCCACAGAAATGGCTGTGTCAGTCCATTTGTTTTGCATGCGCACTATCTGCGGCCCTCTTGAGTGCAGATGGATGGCACGCCCATGGGTCGACCTTCTCATGGGTGTACACATCAATTGCATGCATTGTGCGCTTCCAGACGTGGGCATGGGCTGCAGAACATACGTTCACACATCACGTATCCCTGTGATCATGTGCAGGCCGTGGAGTGGAGTTACTCATCCGACACGTGCCGCAGCGCCGACAAGGCGACCACATGCACCATCTTGCTGCGCCACCATTTCAACTCCAACCTTAAGCGCATGAGCTGCATCGTGCGCACTGACCACACCACACGCATGGAACCAACCTATGAGGTTGTCATGAAGGGGGCGCCTGAGGTGGTCAAGCAATTTCTTGGTGGGTGTGGCATCTGCGCTGAGCAGTGTATGCTGTTGCGGTCAGTAAGCAGGCAAATGCATGTATACAAATAATGCATGAAGGCATTGGCATCTGTGTCATCATGTGTTTGAGGGTGTTTCAGTCAACAAGTTGGTGCGTTCAGTATGCATGCGAACACATTGTGCATGAGGGCACCATCAGTGTTATGCATGGTGTGTGCTGGCTCCTTGGCTGAGGTGCAATGATGCAACTGCCTGGGCGCTGGTTGTTATGTGGCATTCGATTTAGTGCAGCGATGACTGCCGGCCTTGCTGACATGTTGCCCCTCTGTTTGTGTGCAGCCACGGTTCCCTCTGGTTACGACAGCATGTACAAGCGGTATGCTGCACAAGGCGCGCGCGTCATCGCACTTGCAACCAAGGATCTGGGGCCACCTCAGGTGAAGCCTGTTTGTGAGGGGTCTAGGCAAGGGCTCATAATTGACGGATATGATGTCAGTGCACGGGCTTGTCGTGGCAGACTGATAAGGAGTGCAACCCTACTTGGTGGGCCACTTCCTTTGAACCCACCTGGTGTTGGAGCTTGACATGCAGGGCCCGCACCATGTGACAACTGACTATGCCGCACCTGCTAGATTCATGCACTGCTGGTAATTCCAGATTGCACCAACTAGTGTGTTGACTTCCTGTCCATGGACTCATAAATGAGAGGCAGTTACTGACTATGTTGGCTGCGTTGTGTTGTGTTGTGATGTATTCAGAGCCTGGACATCAGCGGGCTGCGCTCCAGGAGCCGCGACGACCTGGAGACAGGCATGACATGGGCGGGCTTTGCAATCTTCTCCGTGAGTGCTGACAGCCAGGCGCTCACACCTTCAGCTCTATGGGGGCTTGCCCAGCTGCTATTCCTTGTCTTGTGATTCAGTGGCTCCATCAGCATGATTTACAGCCGCACCAACATTGGCCCATGCCCTCCTCCAATACATGATTGAGCACCATACAAGGCGTGGTGTTACATTCAGCAGTAGAAGACGTGCCATAATAAATAGTCTGCTGTCCTGCCCCGTGTGCAGTGCCCTCTGAAGGAGGAAAGTGAGCCCGCCCTGCTGGCACTGGCCAAATCCTCCCACCAACTAGTGATGATCACCGGCGATGCGCCCCTCACAGCCTGCTTTGCAGCCAGCAAGGTAAGCAGAAACGAATTGACTTGACCAGGCTGTTGGGGAAGGCAGGGTTATGTTGACCCCAACGTATGCGTGTTTGGCTGTGGCTGTTGTGTAGTACCGCACACTGTTTGACGAAGCTAGGGTTCCAGCATTAGCAACTCAAGAAATCTTGATGAGGCTTATTTGGTGGCAATTAAGCCTGGGCAAGGCCATCTCTAGTTCATAGCATAGCCCTTCAGTAATTCATGGGAATGAATGGCACCTTTGAGGCAATACTGGCCGTTAATATGGATGCTGTTCGCCTGCACTGACATGTCACTTTACCATGCCCATGCTTCTCCTGTTCAGGTGCACATAATCACGCGCAATGTGTTGGTGCTGAGCCATGTGACCGAGGAGACAGGCCAAGCGGTGCATGGGCCAAGCAAGGCCAAGGTAGGAGGCGCTGTAGGGAAGGCTCTGGTGGACAGACTTGAATGTTAGCTGTGCACTGGGATTTCAAACCCAGCTACATGCAACGGCGCTGTATGCAAAGACACATGCAAGTTAGTATACTCATCGCATTTTGATGTCTTAATGCGTGCTGTGTGTGTACCCATCTGCAGACTGCGAGTGAGGAAACTGACAGCGACTATGTGTGGATCAGCCCTGATGAGTCTGTGCAGGTGGGGAGGGGGGCCAGCACCGCAGGGAGGAATTGTTTATGGGTTTGCCAAACTGCAGCGGTCTTGCCCTGCCATAAGATGGGATGAGACAGGCACTGCTGGGAAGCCTCATTTACAGCTTTGCAGCAGCATGTGCCTCATTGCATCTCACAGACGTGGGGATCATCGTCAGTTAGAATTCTTGAACTTGCATAGCATGGGTGTTGGATGGCTTGCTGCAGTTGCCCCTAACTGCAACTACCATTGGGCTCAAATACTTATCCATCACCCATAGTACGACCAAAGTAGCTGACCCACACATGAATGAGGTTTACGTGTACGCCACTTTACATGTACGCCGCTTCACTGCTTCTGTGGCAACGTGCCAGTTCCCTCCAGCCGCACGGAGAGAACGGGAGACCAGCAAGGCAGCCAAGCACAAACCCAGTCTCACCAGGCTGCCTTCATCTGTCCGCCCTGTATGTGTTGCAGATCCCATTCTCCCGCTCCTGGGACGACATCCTGGCAGTAGCCAGCCAGTATGATCTGGCCATGTCCGGCGATGCACTGGCGCATGTGAAGCGGGTGGGCGTGGCCTCACAGGTCATACCCTTGGTGCAGGTGCGGGCTGTGCCATGCATGATATTCGGATGGCACAGATTCAGTCACGCCTAATGTAATCAAGCTAGCAAGTTTGAATCAAGCGCAAGCACTGTATACATTTCCAACTGCAGTCCCTGTGCTGGCACCCTTGCCTGTATGGACTTGCACAGTTTGCTTGACAGGCATGTAGCAAGTTGTTTGTTGCAAGTCAAGTGTAAGCAGCGGATACGTTGTCATTCAAGGCATGTAGCAAGTACCACAGTCGTTGAGCCAGGCACGATTTCTCTGTACCCAGTATCAAAATCTGCATGAGCCAGTGTCGGTGTCTTGGACAGTGTCTTGATTCTGCATGTTTCTTGCCTTTTTGCGCAGGTGTTTGCACGCGTGTCACCGGAGCAGAAGGAACTTGTGGTGGTGACGTTGAGGTCCAAGGGCTCAACAACGCTCATGTGTGGTGACGGCACAAATGACGTGGGCGGCCTCAAGGCAGCCCATGTGGGGGTGGCACTGCTGTCGGCCAGCGAAGCAGCGGTAAGGCAGCATGTTGTTCAGTTCACAGTGCTTGGGTCGCAGGCACAAGACACGCGCATGCCCTGCCCACCACCAACCTGCACCAGGTTGGTTGGTTTAAATTGTAGTTGTATGGCAGCTACTACTACTTGGCCTGGCTGTTAGCAGTGGCTCTTACACTGTCTGTCTAGCTGCTTCATAGACACACATTTGTTTTGCCTGCGTGTTAGTGTGACCATACCTGGGTCATGTGTCTAGTGGGGTTGCTACCGCCATGCACCTGTTCCTCGTGGCCAACATGGTCACACAAACACCGCGTGGGTCTTCCAAAGCGGGGGGTATGCTGGTGCCCTTGCGAATCAGCGGGTCATTGACACAATGGTGCATGGGCTGGCGAGTGAGCAGGTTCCTTGTGTGGTTGTGTGAGCAAATTCTGACAGAGCGAGTTGAAGTGGTGCACTGAAGGCTGATGTGAGGTGGCCATTTGCATGCAGATCAAGGCAATCAAGAACAAGAAGGGCAAGAAGGGTGAAAAGGGCGAGAAGAGCAATGAAGACAAGGCGCTGGCAGCCACCAGTCCGGACAAGCAAGTGGCCGCTGGGCCTTCAGCTGCCGCTGCTGACGACAAGAACAAGAAAAAGTGCGAGCAGTGTAGTTGTGTACGCTAGTGTGGCAGCACAATGAAGCTAGTACTGAAGAGTCATCGCTCTAAGAGCTACTGCTCTAGCATACAACATGCTTTCAACCCCAGGCCATGAAAGTTCTGGTTCCCACATGGTTCAGGGAGAATGTCCAACAAACATGGAATATTGTTGTGCTGTGCTGTGCTGTGCTGTGCTGTGCTGTGCTGTGCTGTGCTGTGGCATGCTGTGCTGTGCTGTGGTTTCGTAGTTGCCGTCCACCTGCCTATTCACAGGTCATGTTTATTCTTATTATGCAAGCACATAATATATTATGCCTCACGATCCATATAACATATGCCTCACGATTTTTGCATGTTGCCACTGTGCTTGCATTGTGCAGGAAGAACGGCCAGATGATGCTTGACAAGGTGCGCGCCTCCGGGCGGCCAGTGACGCCCCAGATGGAGAAGATGGCGGCCTGGATGGACAAGATGGATGACCAGACATTGGGGGACGCGCCCATGCTCAAACCAGGTGGGCACCGGCGACGAGAGCTGTGTGGAGCTGATGCTTTTGTTACCATGCAGAGTTTGGCTGCTGCTGGTCTGCTTTGTAGTGGCAGACATCATAACGATATCCTCACAACTGTTTGATTCCGCACGCTCTACATTTGCCTTCCGTGTAGACACTGGCATGAGTTTTTATGCGTGCTGTTCGTCTGTTTGTGTTCAACAATGTCTGTGTTTTTGCCCTCAGGCGATGCCTCCATGGCCTCTCCCTTCACCGCCAAGGCCACCAGTGTGCTGCCGTGCACGGACATCATCAAGCAGGGCCGCAGCACGCTGGTCACTACAGTACAGGTGGGTCCACGTGGGCAGAAGACCACACACAGACTGTATCAGTGTTGTCGACGTGCACCATCAGCTTTCCACGCCTCGCCCGGCCAGTGGAGTATAGGGCGCTTCCCTTGGCAAGCATGGCCAAGAGTCATGAACAATTTTACAGCTGTAGACGGCACAGGACAGCTGTAGCAGGAGCAGGGGCTGTGCAGGGGGGCCAGCGACGCCGACGGCTCTAACAAAGGGAAGGTTGAAGGATAGAAGAGGTGGAACACTGCATATGTTGTACATGCAATGCATGCTGATCACAAGCAGGGAGGGTATCAAGCTCGTCCAACCTGCATGTGAAGGGGATTCTGGCATACCGTGTCCAGGAACTCATGACTTACGACCAGAAACTGTTCCTGCATGGCCAGAAACTGTTATTTCTGATCACATCTCCTTCCTTGCCCTGCAGATGTTCAAGATCCTGGGTCTGCTGTGCCTGTCCACCGCCTATGGCCTGAGCGTCCTGTACCTGCAGGGAGTCAAGATGTCAGACATGCAGGTAAAGGCATTCTGTGCATGCAGATATGTCTGTCAAGATGTCAGACATGCAGTCATGGGGGCGACCTGGACCTTGGTTTCAGGACATTCTGTGCGTACTGTGAAATGGCAGAGATTTACTCGCACCCTCGTTGCCCAGCGTACACATACTTGCTGCCCAGGCCATGCAAATAATTGCTTCAGGGGTGTGCTGAGGTGTGCCTTGCCCGTGCGCAGGCCACCCTTAACGGCATGCTCACTGCGGCGCTGTTTTTCTTCATCAGCCAGGCCAAGCCACGAGAGGAGCTGTCAGCGGTGCGGCCGCACCCGACCATCTTCAACCTCTACTTCTTCATTTCACTGATGGGGCAGTTTGCGTAAGTTGCCAACTGGTACTGTGCCTGGGTTGTCTGTCTGTGGCAGAACAGATGATGCTTGCCGCACAGAGGTGTTCTCCAATGTCAATGCGCCCTTTCCTCCCTTTCTTAAGGCCGACTACGTGGTCACTTGTTATGTGTGTGCCATTCTGCCATTGCGTGTAGTGTCCACTTGGGTCTGCTGGTGTACATGTACCACTTGGCGCTGCAAGCAATGCCAGAGGGCGAGCGGCTGGCAGCGGACTCGGAGTTCAAGCCCAACCTGGTCAACAGCGTCACATACATGGTCGAGGCAATCATCCAGGTGGGAATTGGGTTTTTCAAGCTCAGTAAAGTAGTTTAGCCAGAGACGCTTTGCTTTCCCGCCGGCGTTGTCCAGCAGTGGATGTTGCAGTGGTTTGGTTCTTGGTTCAGATGACCAGAGTGCATATCGTCAAGCTTTGCAAATGGTAGCTTTGCTGTCCAGTCAATGGTGTGCCATACAACAGTTTGCATTTGATGGTTTGAGATGTGATTTTGCCGGGCAATGAGTGCCTTGCCTACGCTGCGCACACAACCCATACCTGCCTGGATTGGGAGGCTGCCAAGGTTGGCTAACAAGGAACATGATAGTGTGCAAAGCACAACGTAGCTCTGATAGCCTTGCCTGTCTTCAGCACTTGGTTCTCGAGTGCATCAATGCTTGAATGCAATGGTGGCAGAATGCAACAATGGCAGAACGGCAGACAATGTGCATGTGTGTGGTGCGCAGCTCTCCACCTTCTCAGTCAACTACATGGGGCACCCGTTCAACAACGACATCACAGAGAACCCGACCATGTACCGCGTCCTGAAGTACATGGCGGTGTTCCTGTTCCTGGTGCTGTATGACCTCATACCCGGTGAGACTCACCAGGGACTGTGCTGCGGGACTGCGCTGTGCAGGTTGTGCTGCTTCTCCCACAAGCGTTCAACAGTTGTACTCACTGGCCGTCGCAGGAAAGCACCAGACCTGGTGATAGATGCACACGCTCCTGTCACTCAAGGATGCACCATTGATTCTACATGTTGCCGCTCATGCCATTCAATGTCTGACATGTGATGCACCGTTGATGCAACCAAAGTGTGGCACGGCCAGATGACTCATTAGAGGCGTGACCACTGGCATGAGCAATGCCATGGCCCCAGAGCATGGCATGTCTTCCTTTGCCCACACCTTGCCTCTTTACTTACACTGTGCGCTGCGCAGGATTAAACGAGACGTTTGGGATGGTGCACATTCCGAGTCATATTCAATTGCAGCTGCTGCTGCTTGGCTGTGGGGCGTTTGGCTTCAACTACGCGCTAGAGCATGTGAGTCAGAGTGGACAGCCTTATGTAGTGCCTGCAGCGCATGTATCGAATGTCTATGACCGGTCGTATGGAGACATGTGAAGGGATGTGCGTCAGGAGGGGAACTGATGGATAACATGCAAACCTGGTACGACAGGTGCATCTTGCCACGATTTGTGAAACTGCACAATGCATCATGGCCCATTGTAAAGCTGTTGAGCACGGGGCACAAGGCACATGACACTGGGTCAAAGATCATTTTGATAAAGGAGGCGTCACTAGGAGGCGTCACAAGGAGACGTCACAAGGAGACGTAACTAGGAGACGTAACTAGGAGACGTAACTAGGAGACGTGCTAAAAACGAGACGTCACTAGGAGATGCGTGGCCCGGCAGAGCACTGACTGACCACCACGCATGGTGCACAAACCCATTTGTTATTCCGCGATTGTTTTGTGTTGCCTGCAGTCACTCCGAGTCATCTTCCCCGCACCAGTCCCCCCGGCCAAGAATTATCTCAAGTACATGAAGAAAATGCAATGACGAAAGATCAGCTGTGTGATGTGCTCGATTCTGTCAGCAGGACAGGCATGGGTCATGCATATACGAACACAGTAATGACCGACGCGCTGTTTTAGGTCAAAAGTATGACTATAAGGTGGTGTGATGTTGGCGTTGGTCATGTAACAAGCCATAGCACACGACGTCACCTGTGACCTGATCCAGGGTGACTGCTGTACTGAGCACCATATGCTCCCCAGTGCCTAGCCCACTTGCGTGCCGAAGACGCACAGCTTGGTCAACAAACCCTGGAACAGGCAGCACCCTCAGCAGCTCTAACAGAAAGCACAGACAGGCAGGGGCTTCCACACACGGCCCAGAGCCACGGGAGTAACAGATTGAGCGCTCAGTCGGTATCCTGACAGTGTATGGTGAGTTCGGTGACCCTCACTGAGGGCCACAGCCAATCCAACGTCGATTGACCCGGTTGATGCATTGCATGGCTAGTCCACCATATATAATGTTCATGAGTGCATGGCGTTGCAACATCGCCAGCCAAAACTGCAACCCTCGCGCAGTGTCCACAGGCCAGCGCGGTGCCGGCTGCTCAAGGCCATGATGTCACACAACCTTCATTTTCCACGACGTCTTGTCACAACCTGCGCGATGGCACATAAGCTCGAAGGCTGCATGGCCGGCAGCGAACCAGCGCCGACAGCGAACAAAGGCAGGACACAAGTGCAGTGACGCGAGCAGGTCACGGCCACCCTCTTGCTCCACACGCTAGAGACGTAGCACCCCATCGATGCTCTATGGCAAGGAGCAGGTTGCCGCGATTGCGATTGCCGCATTGAATCGTGTCCAAGCCAGACCGGCAAGCTGGCGGGCCGTGAAAACACGGCAATCAGTCGCCACCACAAAAGCCGTGTATCACTATGAATCCTTGTACTTGACGTAGTTCTGAGTTGAACCAAGTAACCAGATTGTACACCCCGCCCCGCCACCCCACACACACCCTCTGCCCTTGACAACTCAGAATGCCCCAGAATTTCATCTTTAGCGCTCTGGCAGATGCGTAGGCCATTGTCGTAAGGAAACTGGGCTACTTCCGTTATGGGATTGAGAATTTTCATTGAACACGTGCTACGCCGCGTATCAATAGCAGTTGAGTGTTGTAAGCTCTACTTAGGACACACATCTGGCTCTGGTGTGGTGTAATCAGTGATTACTCACGGAATGGCATGATACGTGTGAGACTATGGTTCCGAAGTGTCATTTATGCCCTCGTTATGCCCTCGTGAAGCCCTCGTGAAGTGTCATTTATGCCCCCACCGAGAGAAGTTACCCATCCATTTCCCGATGCAATTCGCTCACAACTCGCATCTCGCCGTTGTTGCCCACCAAGCGCCCACCACGGTAACCGAGCGAAAACCACTCAGAAAACGATTCGATGCCTTCACTTCCTGGGCCTGCAATATGCATATGCTGTAAGCCATCCAGCGAGCTTCAGTTGGCACTTCAATGGCGCCTCAGCGGCTGAGTTGGCAAGTTATGAGACCGCGGTGCGTATGACATGTCGATTCGTGACCGACAACTGTGGTGTGGCTGCACCGGATGCCAGGCTGCTTGGCACTCACTAATACAGCTGCCGTTCTATAGCTTGCGACATAACTGGTTGAATCTTAGAAGATGAGCACACAGCACCCGCCTCTACCTGGGAGGTTTGCCTGGCCAACACTGGTGCGCCTATGTATGTTGTTGGTCTCAAAACGTTCAACAAATGACCACCATGTTGGAAGTGACTTGCTAGTATCATATCCTATCATCCTTGTCAGCGCTTGGCCCTGGTGCTAACGCAGGTGCTGAGGCGTGACAAGCAATCAGCACTGGCACAAGCTATGATGCACACAGCCAGTGCTGTAATGCAGCCAGTCGTGTAATGAGCAAGCACCGATGTGGTGTATCACTGTTTCTAATCAGACACGCATTGTGCGTCATCAATCATGCATTGGAGATCCGTCCGAGAAAAGAGTCGTAGACAGCCTGTTAACCAATCTCCTGGGTCGCTGATTTGGGTCGCGTTACAGGACCGGCGAAAAGCGCAAAACATTGAGGCGTACTGGTTGCGCTAGCACGCCAAGCATTAACACCGTCCTTATTTGCCTTTGACAGGTTGAGTGGACCAATGAGCGCGCCCTGCCGCCTATCGCCGGTCAGCGGAAGGTGTGCAAACCCTTTGCGATTGTCTTGTGCACTCGCACAGTGGCACTTGTGTTACGACATACATGGCTTCGCTCATCAGTGTTAGACTTCTGGCGTCAGCGCCCGGCCCTCGTCCAGCTCCGTCCAGACCAACCGGTCCAGCTCCGTCCAGAACAACCAAGAGGGGAGGGACTCCACCCCGTCCAACCTACTACTGAAGGGAATTGCAACACACCTGGATTGTAATGATGGTGGTGCTGTCCTGACCGCCAACCTCGTTAGACCCAAAAAATGAGCCTGAACATATCATGCCTCAATGTTCACATGTCATGTCTCAGTACAGCACGCCTCAGTTTCACCGTGCCCACATAAGTGCACATTGTAAGTAGGGGTCTATAGCTCACAGTTGCCTTTCTGAACTCAATGTGCGCTGTGCTTACAATCTCACCTGCAGGAAGGCTAGGAAAAGAAGCATGAGTTATCACTTTCCTGATGTGCAGGGGAGCGTGGCACCACATGACATCTTCAAGCCTATCTTGTTATTGCCATGCATGTCCCTCATCCACTTACCACCCTTCAACACACACTGTCCATCAACTGGCACACCTCACTGGCGTCCGGACGCTCCCCTGGGTTGCAGAGAGCCCTGATGAGCATATTCTGCAACAAGCGTTGCAAACAGATGCAGCATCAGCAGCACCCAATCCATTGCTGTTCCAGAAAGGAAAGTGATATGACGTGCTCAGTGGCTGCCATTATATGCAGCAAGGCTAACAACTGGCTGCCAGGCTGCCTGTTCCCAGGCTTGTTCTCCCCTTTTCCTTGCCTTGCTGGTCATTGCCTGCGCCTCCACCTCGTCCCGCCATCCACCCGCAGGTCCCGCTTCACTTCTGCCGGCAGCGAGGGGCACAGGTCGTCGGGAACCATAGGGGTCAACCCATCCCACGCAATGCACACAATCAGCTCCTCCTGCGGAAATCATTAGTGGAACACATACAGACTGGATTCAGGCAGCCTGCCATGGGATGCTGCAGTGATATACGCTGGGCTGCATGCATTGCCCCATGCGCGCACCTTGACCTGCCGCTCCGCGGTGGGCATGACGTTGCTGAGCTTGATGTCGTGGTGCATCAAGCCAAGCTCGTGCATGGCCCGCATGGCGTGAGCCACCGCCCTGGCACAGCGCAGTCGGGCGGGCATACATAGTCCCTCACCGTGCCTGCAAACATACAAACAAACAAGCATTCGTGCAAACAAACATCAAAGGGCCTCAATGCTACAAACATCGCTTATGCACAGTTCTGTAGCACTTGTGTATGCATACCATCACTGCTGCACCCTGCAGCCACCCAGCCTGCCCTTGCCTGCCTACCCAGAACCTTTACTTGGCCTTCCCACCCCGCTCTTGTCCGTCACTTACTGCGCCTCCATGGCCTGCTGGAGGGTGCGGCCCACCACAAGCTGCATGGCAACCGAGGCATGGCTCCGGTGCGCAGTAAGTCTGGCACCCCGGAAGCCCACAATGCTGGGGTGGCTGGTGCCGGCCAGCACTGCCACCTCCGCCTGCACCACCTGGCAGGTTGATCGGGTGACAGGCACATACTTGACGACGACCTGCGCAAGCAAGGATAGAGATCAAGGATGGAGATCTTTATCCTTGCTTGTGCAGGTCGTCGTCAAGTATGTGCCTGTCACCCGAGGAGGCTTACAGGTGATGCTCATGTAATGAATTGGTTGCAGTTGCACATGATGCTCTTAGCCTCATGTATAACCACGCCACATGCCACTCCGATGGTATGGTATGCGAGGAGGCTGACAGGTGATGCATGATGTGTGCCATGTCAAGCCATGTCCAATGGACAGCATGCACCAGTAAACTGTAGCAACGCCAGTAAACTGTAGACACACTGAGCTCACAAAGCACACCACCTGGCAGCACCTTATGCGCGTGCTTATGGTTGGCATGGCACGCAAGTGACAAGGTGTCACCCCTCAAAACCTAACTCAACACAGGTCCTGAACACCTGCCACGGTCCTGAACACCTGCGCCACCCCCCCTCCCCCCCATCCTCCTGGAGCCTTCAAGTGCTTCAGGGTTAGGTTTGAGTTAGAATAGGGCTAGGATTTGTATTAGGGTAGGGTCAGGTTTAGGGTCAGATCAGGGCTAGGATTATGAGGAGGCTACGCTTAGGTTAGGGTTAGGTGAGACTAAGGCTAGGTTTAAGGTTGGGGTTGGGTTAGAGAAGGGGGGTGGGGTGCACATATCAGCGCAAGTGTGACACTGGAAGGGCTCAACGGCTCAAATGGCTCAAAACTTTTGAAGAGTCTAACAAACCTGGGGTGAGGTGTTCAGAGAACTAAACCTGTCTTGGACTCGCCTAAACCTGCCTTAAACGAAGGGCCCTTTGGGTAGGTTTTGGACCGTCTTGAACTGTCTTGGTAGGTTGCTTTGAGGTACCTCGATGTCAGCATTTTCACCCAAGCTCATGTTTGTCACTGAATCCGTGTGTGGGGTATACTCGTGTGTTCACGCCATGAAGTTGTGGGGACCGTCACGTGCAGCAACGGAGCTCCTGGTTCTTTCTTTGCATACTCTCTGACACAGTCCTGCTAACACAGGCCAATTCAACGCATCAACAATTACCACGCACGGAGGGCGGAAGGGCAATGTGACAAGCAAGGTCAATGACTCTTGCACGTGCAGCAATCGGCAGGTACACGCTGGAACAATGATCGAAGATGCGCTGTGGTTTGGCACAATCCGCTGGCTGGCGTGTGTGGCACACTGGCAACTGGTATACTACAGCTGCGATACCATGCAAGTTGCCTGAACAGGGTCCTCTGGGCAAGCTTTGGAAATCGACGCTTTGCGCCACCACATCCACCCATCCACCCATCCACAAGCACGTAATGTACAGACATGTCACCTACTGAGCTGTGTGGTACAGCGTCTGCAGTCAGTCCCACGCTGACCTTGATTTGGACCTTGGCTGACAGCTCTCTACGCCCATGTTAACTGTGGCGACACGCCACGGCCTTGTGCGTGAGTGCTGTTGACAGCTTGCTGCATTGTCCTTGTCTTTCATCCGCCCAGGTGTTAAATGCAGGCCTTGGCTTTGACAATCACGTGTAAGCTTGCTTCATGTTTGAAAGCTACGAAGTTGAGGGTGTCAGGAGGCTTTGTCATCGCACGCCCGTGCGAGAGCAGTATGTTTGGCAACCGCGAAAACCGACACACGTGTTGTGTGACTTCTGTACCGACAAGCACCGTCGTCCAGCAGCGTCCACGCCGACTTATGCATCGTATCTACGAGCTCAAAGCAGCCTACGCGTTTGATAGAAGGCCACAGCCCTTTGGCAAACGCTGAACGGCCATTGTCAATGGTTGGCGGACGTAAGCGAAGAGGCCCAAGGCGGAAGCCTGGCCTGGGCGGGGGAGCGCTGCCTGGCAGCACCGCCTGCGCTGCTCCAAATTCTGGGCAAACGGCGTGGTAAGGCGAGGTCGCATGTTGGTAACATCTGTCAGACGCGAGCCGCTGTTGCTTCACCGTGCAAGGCGAAGGGCAATTCTTCGCGCCCAACCAGCAAATGGTGTCTGCTTCTCCCTTCGTGCAGGGCAAGCGCCAGGGCCACCGTGGTCGCATTGACGACCGCTGTTCGAAGGTGATGTCAGCTGTCGTTGGATGCCCCGAGCCAGCGCAATCATTGCATGTCTTGTCTCGCGAAACAATACGTTTGCTTGCATGGCGGTTGCAGTCTGGTCGCTCCTGAGGCCAAGGCGCTGGGCAATGAGGCCAAGGTACGCAGAAGACGGTTCATTTTAAGGCTTTAGCGATCGCAAAGCCGCCAACCAGATTGCACACAAATGTCACGTACGCTGCCATGCAGGCAGAGGAGGGCCTGGGCAACGTCGACACGGGAGAGTGCGTCTGCAGCGTGGAAGCAGCTCTTCAAGTCCAGTTCCATGAGAAGCAGGCAGGTGCTGGGTGACTGCACATGAGATCATGCACACAGTCAAACATGACATCTGGGTCAGTTGCTGAGCATTAGCTGTGGCACTTGCAAATTGAATTGTGACAACCTTGTGGCTGACAATCTTACCTGACACTCTGAGCATCATTCAGTGGATGTGAAGCATGGGAAGGAGAAGTACGAGACACAGCGGGGCCAAGACCTTGCAGCCCCTGACACCAGCCCTGCACATGCGCACAAGCCACAGGAGGACCCACACTTAGATAGGCTTGCATACGAGTATAGATTCACTTACACTTGCATGTGCCCGTGCGCCAACTGTTGTCACCCTGTTGCCTCAGGTCAACGAACTGCAGAAGCAGCTGCGTCAGCTGCATGAGGCCATGCGGGCCAAGGAAGCCCACCGTGGGGCTTTGGCTGCGCAGCTGGAGAACTCAGGCATTGACAAGGGCAGGCTGGCAGCACAGGTAAGCAGGCGCACACATGGCTTATGAAGCAGAGTGTAAATGCCGATAAACAAGGGAAAAACTTGTACAGCAGGTGAAATTGCAGGCATGCATCCTGTCACGTCAAGCTGAGTTGGTTGGTTGGAGAGGCGCAAGGTAGAGCAGGCCAGCAGGAATGCCGCAGATCAGGTGTCGCTGAGGGCACAACTGAGGTACA
>QAXH01006297.1:175-16873 GCA_004335635.1 Chloromonas sp. AAM2
ACCGTCTACCACAACACGCGATGTTCACTCCGCTGTTCAACCCATGTGCGAATGACACACACACATACACATGTTTTGCTGACACACAATGGTTGCTGGAGGTAATACAGACCTATTCACACAAGAACTGTCCCAGAACTGGCAAACTTCTTTTTTTTCCGTGTCGTGATTGAGCTTGGAGTACACGTGACATCGAACGTGACTATTGTGGTCACATCACGCATTCAACGACTGTTCAAGCTTGACAGTGCTGAGGCATGCCTACGGAAGCGGTGACGTCAAATGTTGGATACCCAGATGTGGTTTTGGCGTATGCTACGCGGCTCAGTTCAGATTGCTTACATGTCCATTTCCTTGTCTGTAATGTGAAGAGCTTCCATTCACACTCGGGTAGCCTGACGACGCTCTGTCAATCAAGTTCTGAGTGACTGAGTGACAAAAGTGAGGGTCAGGTGTGACGGACCAGATGGTAATTTGAAGGCCTCGAGCAGCCATGTAATGCGTGAGGCCATTCATCCCTTGAGTATTATCAGAGCTTGTACCAATAGACAGTATTGCTTGCATGAAAGGTTTGGTGGCCCTCAATCTCCGGCCTGACAGTGGCGAGCTAGAGCGAGTCGAGCTTTCGCAATCCGAGCTGCTGACACTGAGACGAACGATCCCACTGCTCGACGCGTCGTTGAGGTTTTCGTCTGAGTGCCAGGACTCAGTGCAATTGGAGGTGTCGCTGCCGACAGGTAGGGTTTGCGCATTTGCATGAGGCTGGATGCCATAGTGTGCAAACCATTTACACACTGGTTCAGGACTTGGAAACAAAGCCCAGTAGTACTCCAGCCAGCCCTGACGAAGTTCCACGTCACAACACTGGTTACAGTGGTGCCACTGCAAATTGTCCCAGAACTGGCAATTTGTTTTTCCCTGCAACAAGGTCTTGTGTTCAACAGTTCACACGCATGCCCTTGCCTTGCATGCCGTAGCAGGCCTGTGCAATGGGCCTCTGGCGTCTCAGGTCATTCGCTGGTTGTATCCAGCCACATGCGAGCTACAACAGGACAGTGGCGCTCATGCAATAACGAGCAATGATCAAAATCAGCTGCCAGATCCACATGCGACCACGGACTTGCCTCAGGCACCTGCAGCCTGCCATGGAGCTTGTCCTTCTGACCCTGAACGCCACCCAGCTGCTGTCTCCTTTGATCAGACCACGGGTGGGTTTGCTGCCAAGGCTGGTGTGCCAGCCTCTGAGAACCGCCATGCCTCTGGACGCATCACCATGGACACTCAGGACAACACACCCTCAGTGGAAAACACACCGGAGCGGGAGACACTCGGCCAGCAACAACTAGCAGATACAGAAGCTCAGCAGCAGTTAGAGCTAGATGCGAAACCTCAGCATCAACTACAGCCAGATGCAGAGCCTCAGCAACCACCACAACCTAATGCAGAAGCGGAGCTGTGCGCAAACCCTAGTGCACTACAGTGCATGGGCATGCCTGCACACGCTGACATCAATGCTGCTGCTCGCACTGCATGCGTGTACGCTCCGGGCAACAGCGCCGATGGCCCCAGCATCACCACACCGCTTGCCGGGCCGTCCATAAGCACAGGGTTGTGCCCTTCACCTTTTCCACTGAGCCTAGCTTCCTGCACAATTCCAGCCGACCTGGCAGCAAAAACTGTAGGTGCAACCACACCTGAACTTCCAGCCACAGCAGCTGCCAAGGGCGGCACATCCACTGCTCGGATTTCAGCAACTGTTAAGAATGAGATTGCAGCCCGTCCGGCGCCAGCGCCTGCACAGGCTCAGAACTCAGCTCATCGTACCACACCAGATGCAAGTGGCAAGATGCCCTCCAAAGGTCTGCAGCAATCAGCAATGCTCAGGCCTACATCTGCCAAGGCCTCAACGTCCAGCCATGCAACAGGGCACACCACCGTGCAGCGCAGACCTGCCAGTAATCCGCCTTCCAGCCACAGGGGAAGCAGCAGCAGCACGCGTCCTGATAACATGCTGCGCAATCCAACCACAACAAAACCCAGTGGTGAGGCTGCCACCGTCAAGCGTGTCAATGCAGGCTCTCCACACGTTGGCCGACCACAGGCGCCCAGTGCAAATGCGCCAACTGCAAGAGACGCAAGAACCACTAGCAACGCAGCACAGGGTTCCGCGGCACGCAGAGGCACAGCTGCACCTGTCACCAGCGCTGTGCAGGGTGCAAAAACGGCCAGCAGCATAGCGCAGCGTCCAGTCGGTGGTGATCTAGCCGTGCGTGAGGCGGCCGGCAGCAGGGGAGATTGCAATCCAATGGCTGTCAGGGGTACAGCCGCACGTGGAGCAGGCAGAAGCAGCAAGATCCGCAGCAAACCAGCCGCACCTGGAGCGGCTGGCAGCAGCACAGCCCGCGGTAACACAGCCGCACCTGGAGCAACTGGCAGCAGCACAGCCCGCGGTAACACTGGAGCAACTGGCGGCAGCACAGCCCGCGGTAACACAGCCGCACCTGGAGCAACTGGCGGCAGCAAAGCCCGCGGTAACACAGCCGCACCTGGAACAACTGGCAGCAGCACAGCCCGCGGTGACACAGCCGCACCTGGAGCAGCCAGCATCACTGCTGCAAGGCGTGGTGCAGCCTGGGCTGATAGCATAGCTCCAGTGACCAGTCAAGTTTCTATCCAGAAGGCAAGAGCTGATAGGGTCGCAGCACAGGAGGCAGCGGCCCCTGGCTTTGTGACTGCTGGCAACGTGGCTGTGCTGCTTCAGCTGGCCGACTTGTGGCAGTGCGAGGCGCTCCGAGTGACGCTGCTGCTGATGGTACGGCGCTCGACCAAGTTCTGTGCCGGCCTGCGCCCACCCACATCATGCGCTGTGTCTGTACAACAGGTCCCACAGGCAAGTGCGGTTAATGTCAAGATGATTATTTGGTTGCATGCAACATACAAAACCAGTCAGGGTCTTCTTCAGGTGGTCATCAGGGTCATGCTTGGTTTTGTAGGTGGCAGAACCGGGTATATGTATGGCCCGTGGCACCCCATGTTGAGTCAGGAGACGGTGGGTTTGGGTCAAAGGTAACCAACGCAATAGCTCTGCCTACAAACAGGGATGGAATGCAGGCGAACCTGTGTGGCTACTAACTAGCTGTATTGCCGCTTCATATATAAGTTGGAATAATTAGGACTTGGAATAATTAGGTTCTATACCTTATATGTTGCACACAAGTAATGATACTGACGAAAAATGGCACACCCTTTGCCTATGCCTTTAGGTAGTTGCCCTGCTGCATGGTGCGCCAGTGGGTGATGCAGACGGTGCTGTGCAGCGGCTGCTGGATGATTGCATGGGGTGGCTGGGGGAGCATGTGGCGCGCACATGGCCCACGAGGCACTTTGCAGGTCTGCCTCAGTGAGTCGTGCATGTGCATGGACACATGATCTGTGGCCACTCACGTTTTGCATCGTGAAGGTATGCACAGCCCAATCGAACCTGTGTGCATGTGAACTGATTAGCATCCTGTGTCAGCAGCGCATCAGGAGGCCCAGCATGCTCAAGGCATAGACAGTGCAAAACCAGGCAAACAAACTGGCCCAGGTCTGACTGTTGAGCCAGGGACGAGAATGCACTTGCTTCATTCAACGAGTTGTTGTGAAGGGGCGACTGCCTGCCAGCAAGCACTGGCCTGGGATTGTGTGAGCACGCCAGCCACCCGGCCCTAATGTCCTCAACTGCATCATCCCTACAGCTACGTGTACCTAAGTACCTGTCTATTTACCTAGCTGGTGTAATCTAGCCTCCTGCTGCTGCCACCGTCAACCCTCCGACACTTGACTTACTTGCCCGCATCTGTTCACCTATCCGATTTGCTTATACATTCACCTGGTCATCCGCTAGCTTCCGGCTCACTCCACTGTTCTGCCATCAGTCAATCCTTCCTCTTCCATCAATCCTCTTAACTGCATGTTCACACCTTCCCAGCCATGTCAGTGTTCACGCTAAGCACAGGCATCTGGAAGCCAGCATTCCTGGTCATCACCGCCCATGCGCCATGCAGGTGCCTGCAAGAAGCCGTGCTTCAGCGGGCGATAGGCAGCGTCAAGGTGCACGGCGCGTTCAGGTCCCTGCTACAGTGTAGGCAACTGAAGGTGGGTCCCTGCTGCACTGTAGGCAACTGAAGGTGGGTCCCTGCTGCACTGTAGGCAACTGAAGGTGGGTCTGTGCCGGTCAGCTGCCACCCTAGGCTGAAGCAACCCCTGGGCACATCAGTAGTTGAATGCCTTCTTGCGTGGTTGAGGGTGCTTACAGGCTGTCGAAAACCTGTATGGACAACAGAGATGCACGTGCGCCAGGGCATGGCGATCACTGCTTCCAGCTCCGCTCTGGTCTTATGGACCTGACTGGTACATGATATTCTCACATACTTCAATCACATCAGACTGTGTGTGTCACCGCCAGGACAAACTCAACTCAGGCAAAGGCATTTCTGATGGACTCCACATTTATTCTGAGACGAACACAACCAATAAAAAAATAAAATATAAAAAGCCGTTGGCCTTTAGCATGCTCTTTTGCTGACACTGCTGTCTGCTTCAGGCCGCCCTGCCGCCTCCGGGCATCAGCTGGGCTGCACAGGTGTCCCTGCTGGCTGGGCGGCTGCACGAGCACACCTTGGCGTTCATATGGGACAACATGTGTCAGGTGCTGGCCTCTCCAACCATCAGGTGACCATAGATGCATGACACAAGGCCTACCGGCGTTCAGCAGTGGTGTTGTGGGGCTGCCATATGCACGTGATCTGCATACCGTTACACCTCACGAGAATGGCAACAAGCAGGGAAAGGCCTGCCGTCCGGTCTGGTGACGCTGCAGTGACAAAGCGTACAGCTGCATGAACTTGATAGCTTCTTGGCTAGCTTTGTGGCAGCCACACATAGCGCGCATGCAGCAAAGTGTTCACGTACACTCCTCTGAGTTGTGTGTACGCAGTGCATGCATAACTCCCTGCTTTAGCTGTGCGTGCTGACATTGCCTGTTCAGGGATGACCTTTCATCGCAATGGAGTGGGGAAATCCTGGCCGAGGTGAGCTGGAGGGCAAACGAAGCACTCAACGTGTGCAACAGAACGTGGATAGAGGCTGCTGGAGCATCCCATACCACATCCTGTTAAGCTCGTGCTACAGAACTGTCACACATGGCATTGACGCGAGGCAGCAAAGGCTTACGATCCATGGGCATAAAAATGCTGGACCTTGTCCTTGCTCTTCCTCTTGCAGGTGTCGGAGTTCGCTCTGTCCCGCCGCTCATCCCTTACCGAGACACTGCGTCTGCTTGTGGGGTGGCCGCGCCTCGCATACGTCCGGCTGCAGCTACAGGAAGAGCTGCCACATGTGCATGTGAGTCAACCGCCCCAACAAACCTAGGCCACATGGACACACTGCGTGTTGCTCGTCTGCATGCTCTGGCCCTGAGCTTGTCTTGACTGCCCTGGCACGTCATTGTGTGAGGGGAGTGTGCAACTGGGCTGGGCAGGCCATGCTGTTGTGCCGGGAGGTTACACAGTAGGTAGGTCAGGCCACTTAGAACAGCCAAGTAACAGTTAGACGGGCATCAAGAGCTGTTGTTTGGCACTGCCATGTCCGTTTGATCATTTAACATCAGGGAAGCTTTCACAGGACACGGACAGGGATGGGTACTAGCCTGGTAAGAGAAGGCCTTGCTACTCAACTAGACCAGACTTTCTATTCAGAAACGGGCGAAGGAAGGAGCGAACGCATGAACTGTCACAATAAGGAGCGAAAACACTACCTGACAAAATGCACCTACACTGAGCTAGAAAACACAACCAGCAAGGCGAGCCAAGCAGGAGCACTGCACTGCACACTTGCAGGAGGCAGTTGTGGATCTGCACAGGAAAGTTGCATGCAATGCAGCACGGCAGGTGGTGGTTCTGTGCCGCAGCGCCGCTTGGCGCGGCCTCCGTGTGGCAGACCGAGAGGCAGTTGCCCTGCAGCTGCGTGATGCACTGTCGCATGACCCACAAGGTGCAGATCTCATGGAGCAGGTGATCGCAACCCACATGAGCTCTGCTCCATGTATGAGTCCCCAGTGGCATGCACGCTCTCCAGCAGACGTGCATCCACGCCCTGCGACATCCCCACGCCCTGCATCGCAGCAACGTCTGCTGCTTGCGTCCCCGGCCCGGCATTGAAGTCAAACCCTGCTGCATCCCCCGGCCCCAGGCCAGGACGTCACTCTGCCGTGAGCCTTGGCTCCAGGCCACAGCCACGTCCTGTTGTGTCCTCTGGTTCCAACCCACACTCAGTCCGTGTCACAACGCCTGACTTTGCATCTCCTGTCATAACGCCTGACCCTGCATCGCACTCGACTGCCGTTGCACACCCTGCCCCTGGGTCACACACAAACCCCGGCACCTCGTGCTCAGAATTTCAATCCCAACCTGCTGAGTCAGGCACGTCTGCGCCAAGCCCCTCGCCGCAAGACCCAGAGCCTGGACAGCCAAGCACAGGCCTATAAGTTGTACACACACCAAACGCAGCAGGAGAATAGCCATAACATACACTTCTGCAAATGCTTTCCAATTCCTCAATCTGATGTTTTGTTTGGTGTGAGTGCTCAGTGACAGCCAACCTCTGCCTGCCGCGTAACATTGATGTTTGACATGCCTATGCTTGCCGATTGAGCATGTCCGCATAGACTCTCATGGCCTCTCTTGGCCTTCATGGACTTTTTTCTTTAACGCTCTTCCTGTTTATCAGCCATGCGATATTTTCTGGGTTTTTCTCCAGTTTTCATCTGTGTTTCATGCGCTGGCTCAAAGGCTCCGAGCCTTGCTCTTTGGTTGTTCATAGTAGGTCGGGGATACACATCCCATCCATTGTGATCCGATGCTTTCCTGGTAACATATATCCCTAGTATTTCCAGTGGTCTGGTTACAGCTGATGCTTTGCATTCAAAACATTGCTCTAGCGTAGCTATTGTGATTGAGAGACCAGACTGGAACATGGTATTTATGGGTTGAAATGTGAGGGTGCTGGACCTCGGCGTGTGTTGATGTGAGAGAGAAACACTCTTGTGCGCCCAGTTGTGTGCGCCTCTGAAAAATTCAAATAAAAAAAGAAAATAAAGCTCTGGGGGACAAGGTGAAAGGGAAGGGTTTACATCACTGGCATTCAGTGTGTGAGATCTGTCTTGCCAGGCCTTTCTGACTGTGTAACGAGGCTTGCACACCCAGGCCTGTGAAGATAACTTTGTTTACAGTGACAGTCTCTTCTCCTGAGCGGCCTAGTACCCGATCAGCCTGTATGACCTTGGCTGTAGAGGAATCACACCTATGGTACCACCAATGGTATCCTCTAGTTCAAGCTCTTATAGCAGCGATGCCATCGGTCCTGTTGATTGACAACACAATCGACCAGTTCCTCGATGGTGCAACGGACCATCACTTTCCTTCACTGGCATGCAGTGTGTGGGGTCTGTCTCATCAGAGCTTTCTGCCTGTGTAACTCAACGCCTCCAATGCAACGCTCGTTTTGTTTCTGACGGGGTACTTGCAATTGCACCAGTGACCTGATACGAGAAACCCGTTTACATGCAGCATGAAGTCACACCCACAAGGCAAAGCAGCCACACATGAAGTCATTGGCAGCCACATGGCAAGGCACTGAACAAGCAAGCGCTGGAAATTGCAGGAACAGATGGGACTTCGTTGGCTCACAAACCCGACTGCATGCATGCCAACTATCCACCCAACCAATCCTCCAATGCATCACAATGTTGCATAAACGGGCCGGGGCCTGGCCGTTGTCTGAACCACAGCCTTGGCTAGAAGGCACCTTGTGTTTGACTCAATGGGGTTCCAGAACAGACATGGTAAACAACTGCTTCAACTTCACGTGGGCCCCTTCTACAGGTGCTGCTCGGCTGCTCGGTTGCTGAGCTGGCCGTGCTAGTAGGCTGGGTGGTCGTTCAGCTCGGCTTCAGTGGTTAAAGGAGTTGGGCTGGCTTAGGCTGTTTGGAGTTTGGTACTCGTGAAAATCACCCTTAGGCAAGCAGTGAGAGTAACGCTTGTGACCTGTCAATCGTGGCCTTAAGGGAAACCAAAGCAGACCCTGGAAACCTTGTGGTTAGGGTACGCTTGAATAGAAATCGGCTGGTTGCGAGAACTAAGCTCCCAAGGGAAAATGGGGCCGAAGGGTGCACAACGCAGAGTTCCAGGGGAGCAGCATCAGGACGCGGTCATAAACTGGGCTTCCAGAAAGTTCCAGAAGAACAGGTTTAGAACACGTGATGAACCGGGTGAGGCTCACATTAGGAGGCCCACATGCACTGATGGCGATCACTAGCAAGGCGAGTAGGTAGGGGAGGAAGGGGAGTACAAAGGTGAGCCAAAGGAGTAGGTAGGGGAGGAAGGGGGCGAGTCTTGGTAGCCTCGGTCAGCAGGGAAGGAAGGGCGCAAGCTGTCGTGCGCTGGACGTGAAGGGCTGACAGGGTGGTAGGCTGGGCTTGGAGGGGTGTGGGCTGGTGAGGTGGGATAGGCTGGGCTGATAAGGTGATAGGCTGGGCTCGTAAAGGTGTAAGCTGGGCAGGTGGGGTTAGGGCCTGGTGGCACAGGGGTGTAAGTTGGGCAGGTGGGGTTAGGGCCTGATGGCACAGGGGTGTAAGCTGGGCAGGTGGGTGAGTAATGAGAGGGTGTGGGATGGTAGTACGGTGGGAGGGTAGGAGTGTATGGATTGGACTGTACAATCAGGGGGTTGTAAGCAGATGGGGCGGGATGGTATGAATACGTGTGCATTGAGCCAATGGTGTGGCCGTCTGGGCTAGGTAGGGGCGTATGAGTGTATGAAGAAGGCATGGGGACGTAGAAAGGCATAGACGGGCCGCCTGCGGAACCCGCTAGGCCAGAGTTAGCGTTGGAATAAGGGTGAGCTGGAGGGGTGGTTTGCTGGGGCAGCAGGTGTGCCGTGGTTTGCGAAGGACCACTGGGCTGATGCACTGAGTCAGCGGGGTCCTGCTCGGGACCACGTGTCTGGACTGCAGGATTGTTAGGCAGGGTTGTCGGGCAGGTGCGGGCGGAGGTAAGACCGTGTGCAGCCGCAGTTGGCTGATGTCTGGTGCCGTGGGCATGGGCGGCAGCAGACTGGTAGGTCTGCAATGCGCGCTTCTTTACCTTCGCCATCCCGCCAATATCACTGGACTGTTTTTCGCTCTATTCACAGATCCACACACGCCGAGGTCCAGCGTCGCCCACATCCCCTTAATAACAACACCATGAGCACACGGGCCGACGCGGCATGTGACGACCGGGGTTTTCTGCTGTGATGCTACAGCGGCTGCGAGCATGATTCAGAATGCGATCAAGCGATGTGAGCGATGTGTGTGTGGCCAGATAACCCGCACTGTGCAACGTTGCAATAAAAAAATAAAAGTCGCATTGTGCGTGTGCACCGAAAAGGTATGCAGACAAAATCGGCAGGGAAATCCCCCGCGCAGGCCAAAGAAATCACATATCGACGTCAGAATGAACCAAACTCGAAGATTTTAAAACCTGGCGAGCCGCACCTTACCCAGAAAGACGAGTGTTGGATGCCTCTGTTTCGAAAGAAGACTGTGCTGCTTGCGCTCTTATGAATGCAGAGTACTATTCGGAAGCAGATTGGCAAATGCTCGCAACTGGAACGGCTCTTGCCGTGGCCGCCTCCTGGCGAGTGGTACCTTCTCGAGCCGACGATATGCGAAGGATCCGTGAACACACGGAATGCTATATATGCTTTGTTCGCTGTAGCTAGACCTGAAAATAAGGCACCTCACACTGCTGGCGTTTTCTTACACTAAGCGTTTGTGCCTCACACTGATGTTTGAATGGGCTTTCTTCTTTCTTCCCCAATTAGCGAGCTGATGGGCCTTTAGACATTGCTTTCAACACATGCACCGAAGCGACAGGCTATGCACGGAATGCCGTCCTGGTCCTGATAGCCTTGAACACAGAAGACGCTGTCCCAGCTTTTCAGCCTTGGCTTGACTAGCAGACTATGTCAGCAGCACACATGCCTGCCGGCGTGGCATGCACCCGGCGTGACATGCACCCGGCGTGACATGCACATGCACTTAGTAAGTGTGTACTGCATGCCACTGCATCCCCAAAGACCCAGAGACCCATGAACCTAGCGACCCAGGCCAGGACATAGTAAGTGTGTACTGCATGCCACTGCATCCCCAAAGACCCAGGAACCCAGAGATCCATGAACCTAGCGACCCAGGCCAAGGGCTTGCGCCGATGTACTGAGTCATGCATGAGGGTGGATGCAACTCTCCATGTGTATGCGTGCATAAGACAGTTATATGGCCAGACACCCAGGACTCACCGACAGACCTGACGTGGCCTTTTGTATTCAAACCTCCTGGCCCGTCTGCACGCAGAGGTAATGTTCGCTCAGCTGCATGCGTTGGCAAACCTTGACTTGCTCAGTGCGGGGAACTGGCAGTAGCTGATGCGTCAGCTGTGCAGACTGGGGGGTACACAGCCCGGTCAAGTCTGCATGTCTGCAACCTGCTATCCTACTGTCATGCACAATGGAGACCAGTCACAAGTTCCGCGGTAGATATCAAGAAGGGCTCTCCCGGAAGACTGCTTGTGAACATTAAGGACTCGCCGCGTGGAATGTCCTCAAGCTCAAATCAACAGGAGGTTGAACAGGCCTGCAGTATGCTTTCGCCAATGCAACACCCGGCGCTGCACAAGGGAGACGATCGGGATCCGGAACCAGCAGCCGGTGGTCGTACTGGTTATTCCAGTGCTCCACTGCACTGGAGACGATGTGCTCATGTCTTTTCTCTGCCTGCCTGCCGGCTCTCTGCAGGCATCACGCAAAATGCGTCCACAAGGGAAAACAGCTCCTGGTGGTGTCCCATCCAACTACCAGACATGCGGTACCAGACATGGCAAGGTCGACTCCAGAGTTACATGCTAACACGGGCAGGGGTGACCATTTGCGGTACGCGATGTAAGTATATAGACTGCTCTGGGCCTAAAAAAGATGTTTGCCAGTTCTGGGACTGCACTGGTTCCAGTGTTGTTCCTGGTGAATGTCCCAGAACTGGCAACCATCTTTTTTTTGTCTAACGGATATTGTCACACTCTTGGCCTTGCATCATATTACCAGGCATCGGTCTTTCGGTCTACAGGTTTTGGGTATGCGGTGTGCATGTGAGCTGTAGTCAAGTAGGCAGCAACATGACATATCTTGTCATGTCAGCTCAAGGGCGCATTTGCAGGCGCCCCACTTCTTTGTGCAGCGTTCTGTCCTGGTCACAGTGAGTGCTTGGTAGTCATCACTCTTTGTGACACGCTCGCTTGATTTGCAACTGCGCGTGCATCACCTGGCCATAATCATAGCAATAATATAGTCTGTAATTCACGGCAGTACGGTTCTTCACACGGCCGCAGCCTGGTGTCAGTTTCTTGGGTAATATTGTATGACTAGATTGCTCTGTTGCTCGACCACAAGGTGCCCCTGCAATAAGCACGCCTGACTTTGCGAATCATCAGCAATACGAAGAGGGAACGGCAACCACCCCTGACGTATGGCTGCAGTGTGCTTGCTTATCCAGGCCAAGGTCATGATGCTCGTTTGACAAGGTTATCGACAGTACTGGTTGTAACATCCGCAAGCTCGTTACAATCGGAGTGCTGGTGCACCAAAGTCAGCTACTCAGTACCGGTACTTGATTGCGCATCAAGTGCCCCCGCGTCAAATACCAACACTGAAGTCGTTGCTGTACCACTTTAAAACCTAAACAAATCATAAGCCATCCTCACGTGCGTCCCAAGGCACAACAAAAGAGTGGTACAAGGCGGTTGTGTTCAGGTCACAACACCGGGTAAGAAAAAACACGGTTGGTCTTGAAGGCAGTAGCTAAGGCAAGGTCCCGCTTGTACATGTGCAGGGAGGCATCCACAAATTCACCGATGTACTCCAACTTTCGAATGCGCCTTTTGACGCCCATATCCGCACAACCAATCAATGACGGCCACACATTACATTGACTGCCTGGTCAACTGCTCATGCCACAAATAGGAACGAACTGCCCTCGCAACCTCAACCACCGTGGTGCCACCTGCAGACCGAACACCGCAAGTTTGCCTGCATGCCACCAATGCGGAATGTCATCAAATCCAGCCAACAAAGTACTGCCAAGTTGCCTCGCATGCCACAATCCCTCAATGTCATCGATTCCGGCCACCGTAGTGCTGCCAGCTTGCCTTGCACACCATAGCCCCTGAATGCCTAGAGCACCGGCCAGTGCAGTACGGTCGGCTTGCCTTGCACACCACATCTCCTGAATGTCAAGGGAACCGGCCATTGTAGTACTGCCGGCTTGCCTCGCATACCTCAATACCTGAATGTCAGAGGCACACATCGTGCCCAGACCCAGGCATGCCACGACTCATAATGTCAGTTATGCTTGGGCATAATAATCAGCCCTCGTGCTCGCATGCGTCATACCAAATCAGGTTCAGTGCGCCCTCCTCCCCTCACCACACTGCCTGACACCCACAACAACCTTCGTTTCAGAATCAGCTGCAAGTTGCATCTGCTACCAGTTACCATGCAACCCTACAGGTTTGGTCTGCGTGCAGTAGGTATGGCCTGCCCCAGGCATGAGTGTGACACCATATTGGGGGTGCAAGCTGTGGCATCAGTTTCTCACTGGTTCTTGGCACTGCTTGCTGTTCCATGGCCACCACCACTGTCAATGCCCGCCACTAACCGCTGTGGCTGGCAGGAGTTCCAGCTTATCCCCAATCCGCCAGCCCGAGCAACTGCTTGAGTGCTCGCTGCTCGCTGCGCTGCTGTGCTGTGCTGCCGTTTAGCCGCGACCGCCCATAGTCAATGACTTTGCATGCCTGGCTGGTGGCATCGGTACTGGCCGCACTGCACACCAGCATGACATTCTGCAGGCGAATGTCGCCATGCACAAAGCCTGGCTGAGCATTGTGCAGCTGCGTCAAGGCGCACAGCGCGGCCTCTGCAACCGAACGCGGGATGGCTGCAAGGTCGGACAGTGGTATGCCCCCTAAGCGCTCCAGGGCAAGGTAGCACACGCCTGCTGGCAGGTCGCCTGTTCCCAGCAGGCGTGGCATGGCCAGGCCTTGTTGGCCCCGTAAGGCGCTGTACACGGCTCTCTCAATCTCGAACGCTGTCAAGCCTTCCTCATCGGGTCCAAGAAGCTTGATGACTGCAGGACGCCCCAGGTAGTCGCCTTGCATCACCAGGCCTGTGCTGCCGTTGCACACCTTCTCATGGAAGGTGAGCGTGTGAGGGGCTGTTGCACGCTTCTTGCTGCTGCAACCGTTGCTCCTGCATGACATAAAGTGAACGTTAAAAAACGAGTTTGTTCAAGTCAACAAAGACGCAGCCACATCGGGACTCACCCAATGAGATGCATAATATGGCAAGTCACGAAAACAGGTGCAGCTTGCCTTATCTGGCCATGTATGATGTGGACGTGCATGCCATGTGCTTTAGTGTAGGTACAGAGGGTGTGTGGTGGGAATATGGGCATGGTATGGGTGTGCATGCCATGGTGCGGGCGTGCATGCCACATGCCATGAATGCTTATGATGTCAGCGTGCACACCAGGTCATGTGGTGCATGCCCATGGTGTAGGCGTGCATGCCATGCACCACGGGTCGTGTGTATAATGTTAGCGTGCACGCAGCGTGATGGCATGCATGACTATGCTGTGGATATGCACGCCATGCGCTGCGGTACGTGTGTATGATGTCAGCATGCATGTCATGCACTGTGCCATACTTACACATTGGCCTCCAATTGTATCTTTCTCTACCAGGTACAGGCACTCTCCTGCGTACCTCTTTGAACTGATCCAGTGCGTCTTGCCTGCACTTAATGTTGTGATCTTGCTTGAAACCCATGCCTTCCGTCTCTCTCCCTCTCTCCCACTTTGTTTCTGAGTTATGTGTCACTTGTCCTGTGTCTGTATTTGTCAGACCTACCCACCCATGGTAACAAGCCAGCCATCCTACCTGGAACTGGTCGGTGTCCACTGGTCCTGAGAGCCTGGCAAGGCACCAGCATCTGGCTCACTTCCTCCGCTGCTGCCATCTCCGGCCCCCCATGCGTCACGCCCCCCAGCTCCATCGTCGCTGCCGCCCCCTGCGTTGCCGTCAGCCACAGCAGCAGCAGCCCAGGGGTAGGGTTGCACTGACTGGTTGGCGAGACTTAGGGCGCGATCCTAGATCCATGCCAATCCTCCCTGCACGGTGGCCAAGGGCGCTGCGGCTGTGCTCTGCTGCGTTGCGAGGATGACGTCGGAAAGGTACAACGTGGTCCGGTCGTCTGCTGGGCAGTACGCTAAGCAATTTGCAAGCCAGCATGTAGCGAAGCCGTGGCATAGCTGCCAAGCTTGCATGTACGTGAAGAGCTGCGCAATGACAGCTTGCACCACGGTGTGACGCGGGTGGTTGCGGTCGTTCCACGCTTCCACCAGATCCACTGCGGTGGCCCCGTCCCACATCAGGTGCTCCGCCGTCTCTACCTCCCCAACAAGGACACACTTATGGCGCACGGTTGCTGCCTGACCCTCCCTTGCCGGACGCTGCTCGTCAACCAGAAGTACCAGGTCCATCTTGATCCTGGTGCCGCTGCTTGCTGCTGTTGCGGGGGAGGTGCGCAAATCGCGATCCATAGGCGGCTTGGACACACGCCCACTGTTGGTTATGTAGGGAGGTGGGGTTGGGGGTGGATGCGCAATTGCTGGTGCCTGCTGCTTGTATGCCCACGCCTCTTGGAGGATCTGACTGGGTGGCTGCTGCTGCCACCTAGGCTTTCTCTCAGGGTGCGTACACGCGGCGAGCGTTGCTAGCCGCTCACCCACGTGAGCATTGAACGTGCTTGCATATTCCGCCTCAGACACGAAGTGTGTGTGCAATTTCTCAGGCACAGGAAACATCCTGCAGCCACATAGGACGAAGGGACACATGCAGCATGCACAGAACGAGGGTGGGACATGTAGTTAGCAGATGTTAACATGTGTTACCTTGCTAAGGGTGGAGGTTCCATTCTTACAGGTAAACATCAATACTCCAAACCAAAGACTGATGAGGGTTGAGCCATGCAAGACTCGAGGCTGGTTCCGGTCAGCATTGGATTTATACACCTGTGTCCAAACGTCACAATTGTGTGAGCGTTCAGAAAAGGTGTCAAATCAATGCGAGTGGTACAACTCCGCTACTGGTCTTCTCAGAATGCTCGGCCCTCTTGACCACCTGAAGAGCGCACAACCTTATTGATGTAGCCACGTTACACCTGAGCGAGGCACTGTGCGGCCGTTTGCTGACATGCGTGGCCAAGCGCAAGCAATCGCTCACTGGCCATACGCCTGCACATGGCCACCATCACAATGTCCCCATGAGCTCTCCAAAAGTTCTGGTCACGCAGACAGCTATGGTTGAAACCCTGCAGCCCAGATGTTTCATTGACTTATTCTCACTTCACTGTCCACAGGCGGCACACACCTGACTTGCGCCCCTTCTGCATTCAGATAGATGCCCGATGCGTTGCTCTGATGCGTGATAATTGCGTCCATCAGCTCAGCGCTCCGGTCATCTAATGGGTCGACACGAGTCCAGCGTTCCACGGAAGCCGGAAGACAAAGATGCCGCACCCTGGCGCTTGCACTGCCCCCCTCCAAGACTGTTGTCACTCTCGGCAGCGCTGAGCTGAGCGCCTCTGTGGCGGATAGGCCTGCGATCGAGCAACATGGGCCACAAACCAGGTCATGCAGGCTGGCGGGCAACCAACGAGCATACAGCCTGGGTGCACAGTGTAGCAGGCCACAACAAACCAAGACAAATGCATCCTGGCTGTTCAGACCTAATGCCCATGTAGTTCACAAAATGCGTCTGACATGCTGCCGCACTTGGTACGCATTGGGTGCACTTTCATGTCTGATAGCATTGCGTTCCTCCACCGCATCCTCCCACACTGACCACCCACCGGTGAAAACGGGCTGTGGCTGAGCAAGCCCTGGAAGCACATGCAGGAAACACAGAGGCTCAGATTGACATACATCGGTCACCAAGCAACGCTGTCATGATTTACAGTTTGGACGTGTGAATCAGCAGGAGAGTGACAGCAAGGTGTATGCAGCATTGCTCATGCATGCAGGCATGGCTCATGCATGGATGTCAGGCATGTGTCGAATGGATATGCTCATGCAGGCATAGACAAGGGCGCTGCTTGGATATAGACAAACTCCCTCAGAACTGAGGTTGCGTGCCAGGTTACGAGCGTAGGCATGAGCTGTGATGCTGCAACCGTGCTCCCCGTGACACAGGCAGGCAGACGCGCAGCTGCACTGTTGCTGGGAGGTCATGATGCATGTGGCATATTCGCCAGCGACGCTAAGACTGTGGCCATGTGCGGCGCTCGTTGTGGTTGGTAGTTTACTGATTTTGTGTACACAAGGGAAAAGGTCGTCAAAAGTGAAATAGTGCACGAAGGGCCTCACGGATCCATGCCACAGCAAATAAACCATGATCCTGCCTGCTGGCTGGCTGGCGGCAGACGTGTTGCGCGCACCACAGTCACCAAACGCAAGGCACACATGGAATGCAAGAACCAGCCTCATGCAATCATGCGCAGGCTTTACATGCAAGGCCT
>QAXH01006298.1:0-25225 GCA_004335635.1 Chloromonas sp. AAM2
ACACATAGAGTGCAAGGGCTCACCGTGCCTTCCATGCACACAGGTGCGTGTGTGCCTGCATGACTCAATGCTGCAGGAGCTGCAGGGGTAGCCTGGTTGCATGCACACGACATGCACCAGGATACCCAGTAAGTGTGCGGGCATGCATTTGCATGGGTATCTGCAGCTGAAGCCCCATGCTACAGACTATGGCACAACAAGTGTCTATCTACACACGCTTGCATTGAACCTTCGCCGAGCGTGTACACAACCCCCCATGCATGCATGCCATGTTGTGCCCTACACATGCACATATGCAACACCTCATGCATGCATGCCACCACTCCACACACCTGCACGCCGTGCCTTGTATTCCCGTAGGCATTCCATGACTTCCTCGTCAGACCACGTTCGTGGTAGGCCCACCAACTCCTTGTCGCGCGCCTCAGCATTCACAAACGCAACCCACTGTGTCCTTCTTTCGCCCTCGGGCAGGGTGACCCGGTTGATGATATCGCATACTTCCTTAGCAGTTAAAGCGTCGGACATGGCCTGCATTGTGTACACATGGGCACAGGGCACACGCTCATGCCATGGGCGTAAGCAGGGCACCGCGTTGAATGGCCTGCTTGATTAATTGATGCACGCTGCGTGGACCAGAGGGAACTCGCGTGGGGTCAAAAAATGCGGGCATATGCAGCCGTATGCTGTGCGTCACAGCTGCTCGCTTTGCGTGGACGGGCTGCACTGTGTTCGCTTTCAGTTTCGTGAGGGAAAGACTGCTACTGACCACAAACGTTTCTTTGCTTTTTGAATCAAAAAGGTGCAGCTTGATGTCCGTGCATCACTTGGTACTCCGGCTCTCATGCATCTTCTCGCATCCACTTTCAAAGAACAACGCAGTTCAAGAACTGAGTCTCACCTGTAGTTTACAGTCTACCCAAGCTGGAAGTTCTCACCCACCCTTCATTGGCCCATGCAAGTTTTCACTGAGGACCCATGCAATCCATACCCATGCTCCGTTGGGCCCATGGCCACACGCCGTCGCTCAGCTCAGAGTAGAGACCAGACCAGTCTATGGGCTACCTACACCCCTTGCCTGCATGGCCACCCCCCGGATAGGTCGCACCCCGGAGGACCCTCAGCCTTGCCCCCTGGGGGGATAATACAAGCAAGCAAAGCTTCTGTGAGGGCATCACGTGCAACCTGTGGAAGGCCTGCAGGCAATGCCGGGCTGTTGCTGGTGCTGCAGTTGCAGGTTCCTCTTCTTCGTCGCTGCTGCCCCCTTCGTCGGTATGCTACTCGTCCCAGTCCTTGTTCAAGTCCTCGTCCTCATCAGCCTGCAGTTGAGTCAGGGAAGCCTCCGACCTGTGCCAGGCAAACTGAAGCACCATCGCCCTTACAAGTGCATGTGCAAATGTGGCAAGTGCAATGTTGACATCCTGTCATTCAATCCGGATTGGATGCCACATCACATGCATTGCTTTTCACACTCGCTTGCTAATGCACCCCTTGAGGCTCAGCATCACGAGCAGCGCCATGCTGCAGCAGTGGTTGGGTCACAATGACTGTGTCAAACGTCATGCGGACCATGTCAGCCCTAGCTGGAACCTTCGCACGACGGGCAGCCGCCCCAAGCGGCGCACCTGGCCCGCCACTGACAGGTCGACTCCGAGTGCTGCGCCCAAGCCCTGCTGCTGTCCGTGCAGCAGTCTCAGTTGCAATGGCTTTGGTTTGCTTGTTGCTGCACTTGTCGTAGCAAAGCCACTTGCTGTCGGGGTGCTTGGGACCAGCGATAAGCAGCGGCACATGCGGGTCGCGCGCTGACAGCTGGCAGCGGTCACTTGCATAGACTTCATGGCAGCCACAGCCAGCGCAGCGTTGCAAGCCCCCGATCTTTTCAGCCAGTTGAACTGAACTAGCAGCCAATCATAACGTTACTCCGAGAAAAAAAAAGTTTGCCAGTTCTGGGACAGTTTGTGTGAAGGACAGTTTGTGTGAAGGACAGTTTGTGTGAAGGACAGTTTGTGTGAAGGACAGTTTGTGTCAAGGACTTGGAGAGTTCGCAGTGTTATGGGTTTAACTCGTGTGACTCGTGTGTAGCCCACACGGTGGCCATGTACTGCAGACATGTTCCTTGACATGTGGGATGTAACTAATCTACTTGAGGGTCTTGATGATCGAGTCCGAGTTCAAGTGCAGCAAAACTTGCAATGATTACCCGCCGGACACAGATTCAGAGCGACCAAGAAGAAAGAATCGCGGTGTTAAATTCGTGAGTCTCTTGACAAACACACGCGTCCAGGGACTACCGCATTTATACACCTCACAATGATTCATGATAACCCGCAATGCATATCAACACAGTAAATGAGTCACACAGGAACTGGCAACCCAGAAGTTTGGCACGAAATCAACGCCACATGTGCACACCGCCATCACGTCACTGTCCATCTCACAAGATTGTCCCAGAACTGGCAAACTTCTTTTTTTTCGGAGTAACATTTGCAGCTTGAGTTGTGTTTGCGGCCGTTGGTAACGTCATAACGTCGTCGCATTATGCTCAAATGAAGCCTTGACAGTTCGCAGAGGAGGCTGACACATGATTGCGATGGTAAAACAGCTCCGAGGTTGCAACCTTGGCGCATTCAAATGGGGCAAATCGCGTTGTCGGTCATTTTTAGCGACGATCAACCCTTTCACCTAAGCCCAACCCTCCGGAGCGGAATGTGGTGTACCAAAATCCCTCTGTAAAATAGCCTCCAAAAGTGTCAACGAGCCAACCCGCCTCTCTAAATACGTTCATCTAGTGGAGTTTACACTTTTTCGGGGTTGTCCAGCTGGCTCAAGAGCATGGGCTGTGTTGCACAGCAAACTGTAACCTGCACAGCAGCTGGTAGCCGTCTAACAGGCACCCGTGCCCAGCAGCCATCTCTGGCAATTACATGCTGCATGTGTGGCCAAGGTGTGGTTGTCATTCTATGCACGTAGCTGTGCAGCCCGTTACTGGCTAGGGAATACGTGCCTGCATACGCCTGATTTGCGTCTAAACGGAACTGAAGGATTGAGAGGGATTTGAAGTATGGACTTGTACTTGACCCGGGACTTCTAAATTGTGCAAATGCAAAATGTGCAAATGTATGCCTGGCCATTACGGGGAGCGGCTCTGGCGTATGCAGGCATGCACTCCCTATCCACCCATGAAGCCAACCGAAAGACTCGTGCAGCTGTGTCATCACCTGAAAACTCATACCATCCAATCCTGGAGTCAGAAGGGTGGAGCCTGGAGTGAGGTATATTAACAATGTAGTTCGTTACAGGGGCTGACGTCTAGATGATGAATCCAACAGCAGCCTGGTTAAAACAGCAGTTGGAGTGGACAGTTGTCATGGTATTCAGTTGTCATGGCAGGGCTGAGGTCACACACCTCACACTTCGTACGTCTCGCTTGCTTCCGCGTCGCCCTATCCACCGATCCCATCCGCCCATCCTATCCACCCAGTCTCATCGAAGCAGCAGCCAGACATACGAATCAATCAAGAGCGCATCCTGACTCTTGGTAGGGTTTGCTCGCGCGTTTAGCGACAGCGGCTTGCTGGGATGGCACGCGTCAAGCAGAAGGCGCGCAAGTTGACGGTGAGTCGCTGCTGACGGCCGGCATGAGATCGAGGCTTGTTTTATCTTCCAGGAAAAGAAGTTTGCCGGTTCTGGGACAGTTTGTGTGAATTGGTCTGTATTACCAATGATGATGAGTTCATGCCTTATGAGCTCAGGTGTTGTGACCACCCAGAAGCACGCACCCGGGTGGGACATAACCCGCTCCCGTCCCTGTTGATCAACACCACCCTCATCAGCCTTGCCATACATTGCTACGCCCATCACACGCAGTTTCACGGGTCCCGTGGCGGTGACCTGAGCCCTTACCATTTTTTCCATATGTTTCATGAGCAGTGCTCCCCTGGGTGTGCTGTGAATGCCTGCCAGACATGGTTCACTATGACATTTGACAAGGTCACAAAACAGAGCATAATGATCATTGTGTTGCAGCTGTTCTTTTGTGGCATGTTGGCAAGCCTGCTGTGCAGCACACGCCAGTCTCCAGTGTCTTTGCATGTGTTACCTGAAAGCGTTGCCTCATCAACTTGAGTAAAAGTTTGCATGTTTGATGAAGTTGGAATTGTCTTCACAGTAATGGCAGGTGTATCCCAGAAGTGGCTCTGTGCCGTCTACCTATGCATGAACGGCTGTGAGCATCTGGAACCCTTATATGTGCCAAGCTGTAACATCAGGAGTTGGAGGGCAGAGCCAAGCTAGTCAGCAGTGGCTTGATGGTTTATGAATCGTTTTGTAGGCACATCAAACGCCTGGAGGTCCACCCTTCACACGTGGCTGCACAACATTTCGCACCAGTGACCTGCACAATATTTATGTTCAACATGTACACATAGCGAAGGCTTTCAGGCGGCTGCATGCCTCACATGCAGGCTCAGAACAGGCCTGCAGCACCCTTGCTCACCATGCTTGCAGGAAGGGCAGGCAGGCATGCCCGGGCAGGTACCTCGCCTTTGGTCCAAATCTCCAGTTACTCGTAAGACTACAGCCCAGAAAATAGCCAGCACGGCAGTCAAGAAGGCAGGCACCAAGAAAGCCCAGCGCAGCACTGGGGGAGCCAGGCCCATTGTGACTCCCATACCCAAGAAGCGAAGGGCCAAGCCGGGGGCAGTGAGTAAGCACCATTGCGCTTGAAATGTCTTGGCCAGGGCCCCGACCGAGCCCCTTTGTTGCCCGTCCATGGGCTTAGGAAGTGTGTCAGCTGAAGTCAGGGGCACACATGCATGCACGGCATGACCAGTGGCGTGTGGCTCCCTCACAACTTGGGAAGAGCCAATCCATGGGATAACGCCTATGGATGGACCACGCCACTAGTGGGTGTGGGCTTCTGCGAGCAGGTGTCAAGCAGCAGAGTAGGGCCTGGCCTGGTCCGGCCATTCATTCAAGCAGGGCTAGGACATGACGGTGGTCAGCACCGGCTTGTTTAGTTACGGGCTGAGAGCTCTTACAGGCAGCTGTTGTGGTGGGCTGGGACAGCTGCCCACCCAGGTCTCAACTTTGTTGTTGGTGCATAGCTTTCACCAACTTTTGCACCGACGTCTCCTGTTCTATCACAGTGGTGCCCTCAAAGAAGAAAACAGGTTCGATGAACTGCAGACATCAATTCCAGCTCGTTGCACATTATGATAAGAAACGAATGTATTAGGAATAACCAAGTAATGAGAGTAAGGTGAATGAGGTCAGTTGAGAGAACAGGCACAAGCCTGGAAAGACCCAGTTTTGCAATTTGCGCAATTTACTTGATATTTGCATTGGACGTGCGGAGTGGTGTGCACTCCCTCCTTGTAATGAGAACATGATGATTGAAAAAGCCGATCAGAAGAGGGCTATGCACGGTTGTCCTGGTCTCTCCAGGTGTGTGCCTGTGCTCTCATCTGACCTAACTCACCTCATATCCCTTTCTGCGTGGTCTTCTACCTGCATGTAATTTGCCCATGCAGGTAGCCTTGCGGGAGATCAAGGAGTTCCAGCGGAGTGTGGACCTGCTGGTGCCCAAGTTGCCCTTCAGCCGCGTGGTCAGGGAGATATCAGAGAGGGTCAACATAGAAGGTAGGCCATCAGCCTGGCGGACTGAGCAGACAATATCAAACAAGACGCAAAGAGGCAAGACGGACTGAGCAGCTGCAAACGCAAGCAAGTTCAGCCCAGTGACCATTCTATAACCTGGCCGCTTCACCTTGATGCTGCGCGCCCTGGTGCTTGGCCTTGATTGCAATCCCTACATGTGCGTGCTCACGACCTGCTGTCAGACGCTAGCGGGGTGGTACGCATCTTGGTTTGCATGGCAGGGGTATTGCCATGTCCCTTGCTGCCTGGCCTGTTCCCTGCTTATCAATGGCCCTGGCGCTGATGTGGAACATATGCAGCAGGACCTGTCTGGTAGGCGTTCAATTGCAGTTCCTGCATGCGGACGCTCTCATTTTGCTTCAGATTTTGATTCAGATCCAAAGGCTGCAAGGAGGGAGTGCACACCATGCCGCACGTTCAACGCAAATACCAAAGTACTTGCGCAAATTGCAAAAAATTCTGCTACTAAAGATGGATCTGACCATGTCAGCAAGGGGTGGTGAAGCCCTTGTGGCCATCACCCCACAGAACGCCTTCCGAAAGCGTCCCATACCCGACACTGTGTGCTCAAGGAACGTCCGAGCCTGGTCCAAAGGAGCTATGTTGGCCTTACAAGAGGCATCGGAGGGTTACATGGTGAGAGGTGGGGACGCGGGTTTGTTGCGGCACAACCCGGTGCAGTCACCCGTCCGCCCTCTCTTACTGTACTGGTTCATGTGGTTAAGGACTCAAAATAGTGAATTATGCGATAGTTGGGACACTCCTGGGCTCTGTTCGGCCCAGACGTCATAATGATTTGCGTACATTTGCCTGCAGATTGACCTGTTTGATGACGCGAACTTGTCAGCTATTCACGGCAAGAGAGTGACCATCATGCCCAAGGTGTGTGCGCTGCGCTGTGGATTATGAGAAAGGGGGATGTGTGTGTGTGAGAGAGAGAGTGAGAGAGAGAGAGAGAGAGATGTTTACAAACACGGCCACCAGGTAACCTGAGGAAGGTGCATTGGAGGGTGATGTGGGCACGCCTTCACCAGCCGCGCACACGGCTACTCATGCACTGGAACAGGCGACCCCCGAACACGTGTCAGTGTGGTTTACAGCCTGATAATGCTTGTGTTGTTTGATCTGTTGCTAGTGGTCCGAGCTCTGTCAGATTGTGGCGGTACGAAGCGGTCATTGTAGCCCACCAACTGCAACAGCACCCTGGCCTGGCCTTGTTCCCTTGATGCGTTTGACAGCACACGCAGCCTGTGCTAAACTCTGTCATCACGCTTGCTTCTGTCACATGGTCTCTCCATGTTTCTGCGTACACTTTTGTCTTTTCGTCTGCTTCACGCAACGAATGCTGCGGTTGGCGTGATGCTATAAGCACCAGTACGTACACAGTTTCAGCGCCTTATCGGGCCTCACCACAACGGTGCTGGGAACCGGTTACACTCTGTCATGGCGCAGGCGTAGTGCCAGTTGAACATCCTGAAGGCGTTTTGCTGTCTTGTGCTTTGCCCGCGCCTTCAGGATGTTCAATTGGCACTACGCCTGCGCCATGACCGAGTGTGACCGGTGAGGGTCAGCTTCAACCGCAAGAGCACCCTGCTTGGCCCCCTCCTCGTGATGCAGCCTCATCCTGCACAGCTGAAGTCTGGAGCAGTGCGGTAAGATATCAGCTTCTTCTGCGTAGAGCAGGTAGCAGGATTCCCAACAAGAATTCCCAACTGGTTCACATGCTATGATGGTTGGTTGTTGCTGGTGGTGGTTTTGAAGGAATTCCACAGCTCACTTTTCATCATTTTGTGATCTCCCTATTAGCCCTTGATCAATTTGAAACATTGTGCATCATCTTCAGAGGCTGTGATGACAGCCACCAGCAATGGCTTAGAAGGCAGCCAAACTTTCCACACCATGTATTTTCCAACCGCAGCGCTTCCGATCCTCGAAGTTTTTGCAGGCAAGCTCCCACCGAGAAACGATTCTGTAGTGCAGATGTGCCTCTGTTTTAGCTTGATCTGTTGATCTGAGCTTGATAGCACCAACAGGCAGTAGGCCCGGACACTGTAAATGACTGAAACGTGCCTGGAGTGGGTTGGGCCAGTAGCCAGTCTGGAGTAATCTGGCAATTGTGGTTTGGTCAGGTGCTGTTGACTGAGGTGCCGAATCCTGCATGTTGTCCGTTCTGAAGCCACCGAGCCACCAGCAATGGCAAACCATGACAACATGGGCCTCGTGCATGTATGTTGTTTGTTGTTCGTCAGTGGCTGGCACAATCGATTGAACAACGTCTTTGGCTTGAGTGTCTCACACAAGCCCGTATGTTATGTACATTCGTTCAATTGTTTGCATCAGAGAAGCCTCTGCAAGACAAGGGTCAGGATGAGCACTGTCCTGAGCTACCCTGAGCAGAAAAGCAAAACGAACCAAGCAAGCAGAACAACAACCAAGCCGCAATCAGCCAAGACATCCCACCAGCTACACGCAGCTATCAGCCAGCTTTCAAACGAGCCATGCATTGTGAGAAAGTGCGCAGAGGATGAGGCAGGTTGCAAACTGACAATAATAGGACTAATATGGGCCCGAGCATGCACATTGGTGCTGTCCTAGACTGATCCTTGCAGTTAGTACAGAAGGGTCTGCACCAGTCCAGAAAAAAAAGTTTGTCAGTTCTGGGACAATTTGTGTGAATATGTCTGTAATACTGCCATGAACCATTGTGTGCCAGTAAAACCTGTGTGTGTTTGTGTGTTTGAATCGCACATGGGGTGAACAGCGTGGTGAACATCGCGTTTTGTGGTAGACCGTGTGTTGCCACTTCTGGGACAGCAAGCCAGATCTAGACAGGAACTGCTGTGTCTAGATGGGTGTGAAATGGGTGTGTTACCCGTCTGACCTGTACCTCAGAAGTCGGTAATGTAAGTCACCACCAAGTGTTCCAACTGCTTCACTCTTGAGCAAACACGTGTGTTGCGCATGGGGACGTCCCACAGTCTGTTTCCAATTCTCCCTTCTTGGTTGTTCTGCCAATGGTGGTGCATCGGGGGGTGGCGTCTTCTGCCCTTCGTCCAGTGGAGGCTGTCCTGCTGCTTCGTTGACCATAGTGGGTCTCTTCTTCTTGTTCCTGGAGGCGCTGTTGGATGATGCAGATGGTGCCATATAACATTCATATATGTATGGGGGCCTCAATGTCATTTTGGGAGCCACCCAAATTTCATGCACTTGGGCACCGTACAGGGTTAATGTTCTTCCTGCAATGACCAGGAAGGTTGATCTTAAAGCTGGCACGAACTGTCTAACTTCTTTTATTTTCAAGTGTGACTAGTCACCTGCAAACTTTGTTTCTAGCTGCGCCTGCTCAACCCTTGCATGCCAGCCTTTGGCAATACGCCTTCTGTTGTCCACAGCGCTTTGACTTCTGTGTTATTTGCTCTTTGCGCCTTGGAAGTTGCCTTCTGTTGCTCAGGGTTGGTTAGAACGGTATCCAGCCTCGTGTCTTGGTGCATGTGGGCCCCCCTGATGTAATCTATCTATCTATCCATCCATCCATCCATCCATCCATCCATCCATCCATCCATCCATCCATCCATCATCCATCCATCCATCCATCCATCCATCCATCCATCCATCCATCCATCCATCCATCCATCCATCTATCCGTCTATCCGTCTATCTAGCAGACAATGCAGACAATGCCCACCATGGAGGGTTGCACCGATACAAGACACTCATCAAATGGATCAAGCAATCATCGCACGAATTGTCAAATAAAATTCAAGAAAAAGCGTTTCCAATCCACATCATGGTCAATGGCCTGGTGGAATAAGCGACGTGCAAGTCCGGACAGCTGTGTCCTTGCATACCACTGGTGTCCAACCACAAACGAGATGCTATGTTTTGGCATTTGCCATCAAGATTTGTGAAGCCTAGGATGTCCAATGAAAAGGGCCAAAACATGGCACGTAAGCTTTTACCGTCAACCACCTAGCCAGAGTGGAATTCCCCTTGTGCATATACATCACACCCCCCATGCGGTCACTTTTTGCCTGTGTAACCTTGGGCACAACACTCGCGATGTCAGAACTCCTCGCACACTGCACGGCTGCGAGGTCAATCTGACAAGCTGGAAATCATTCAAATCCAAGGACCAGAAGACCACTTTCTAACATCGCGCAGCTAGAGGACGCGCACCCGTGACCGTATGGGGTGTGTGCACATACATGCGCATTGGCCAGGCATACTTGGGTCTTTGCACGACAGGTGATGAAAACACTAAGAGAGCGAGTACGTGTGCATGGAGATCACTGTTTGCGCAGGCTGTCAGTTAGTTAGTGCTGTGCAGCTCTTTTGTGCTGCTGCTGCTGCTGCTGTGCCATGACGCCCAGGATGGCCCCGCCCAGCGCCTCCTGCCGCGCCCGCACCGCACTTAGCTGCGACGCCGCTGCGGCCAACTGAGCCAGGTAGCGGCACTCTAACTCCCGCACCTGGAACACACACGTGTGCATGACAAGCCGATGTGGTCGAACCACCGACACCATGAGCATGCATGTATTAGCTCCATTCTCACATAACGTTGGCAAATCAGCCCATAGAACCAAGCAATCAGTGTTCGTTTTGACGTACACCCAGAACCCATTAATCGGGAAACATATGCGTAAGAGCAAGGAGCGGTGGGCATGCGCCTGACATGGCGCACTGGCAGCGCATGGGTCTTGTGTGCACATCCACGGGTGCATGGCAAGGTTAACAGTCAGCTCCACGTGCACGCACATATGCATCTTTGCCACTTACCGTTTCCACGTTTTGATAAGTGTGACGTGGCCTGCTTGCTGTATAAAACACGTGGTTTGTGAACTCTTGCCTTGTTGCGCTTCTGGTTTGTACTGGTTTTGATCTGGTCGTGAATCTACCAACTCAATGATACATTCAACCACAACCACTCGCAACACCTAGAAAACCAATCCACTTTTTGCCATAATTCAAGGACAGATGTAGTGGGCTTTCACGGTTCCTCCCAGAGAACCACACATACGACTCCGTTCTCCGCATGCCACTTGTGTGTGGATATGGCCTGGGCCGAGGCCTCTGGCCGGTGTGCTGTAGATTGCTTGATAGGCCATGTACATGCCTCTGCACGGGATATCCCAAGCCGAGCCCCACCTGTTCTCTGTGCGCCGTGTGCATGGCGGCCTCCCTAGCCGTTGCCTCCCTGTTTGCCTCCCGCAGCGCCTCCTGGGCCGCGTGTGCCGCGCCCCACGCCCGCTCGCCCGCCTCCTGGGCCGCGCAGGCCAGCGCACGCTGCTGGCTCAGGGAGGCCTGCATGGCATGGGTGGATCAGTGCAGGGGGGATAAGAATGGCCTGCGGCCTAACACGTGTTGAGGTACCCGCTCCTAGGAGTATTGCTCTGCCGTCCTTCGCTTACTGGCCGTATTTCCATAGATGAATCTCATGAGTGGCTGGACAGTTCAACCCTTACATCCAGGGCAGAAGGAGAAACGTGTTGAACTCACCTCCAGACAAAGATGCCTCCCTTTCCCCGGCGATGTTCGTGTTCAGAACCCCACAGGGACTAAGGAACCTTGGAAGACATGTACATGCGCTCTCACATGAAGTGCAGAAGGGGAAACCTACTATAGAAGGAAACTCTGTTGACTGAAGTGAAGAGGCCAATGAAGGAATGATCAACGGGATGATCAATGTGTTACATAGGTCAAGAACTCAGCGTTCCTACCTGCAGCTTGGCTGTGTGTTCCGCCGTGGCCTCCCGCTCGTCCACCAGGGCCCGCACCCGCTGCTGCAGCCGTGCAAGAGTGCTCTCACGCGCATGGTTCTGCACAGTGAATATGAAAAGTAGGTACATGGTGACGTGTAAGCATTGCACAGTGGTGGTATCCACATCCCAGTCAGTGTGCCGACGCACTCAACTGCAGCGCAAGCTCTGCGTGCTGCCCGCTGCGTGTCTGGCAACTGAAGATCCAGGCGTATCCACCACGTCAAATCATCACGTGGTGGCGAAATGGCACGCCCTGCAACCCATAGTTCTGCTTTCTTTCTCTCTGTTTATCATGAACTCTCTCATGTCCTGTCTCCCATCTCCCAATATGTACCCACACACATGCTTGCTTTTCACATGCCCCCATAGCTTGTGATTCTTTTGTATGGTTTCTTCTTGCACCTGTTTGCATTGGCCTTGCCCACCTGCTCCTGCTGCCTGGCTTTGAGCGTTTCATGCACTGACTCCAGCCCGGCCAGACGCGTGCGGTACTCGGACACCTTGGCCTCGAGGGCACCTTGGGCATCGTCTACAGCAGAGCGGTACATGGCCACGTTCAGTGTACCGTACTGGGTTCTGTGCACTGGTGCTTATGTTATGCAACAATGTCAACGCTGGCTGCCTTAACATTGATGATGTGCTTCGGCATCTGACCGTCTCCAAGTTCAGCAAACTCATCGCTTAAAACCAATCAATCAGATATCCTCATATATGGCATGAGCTGACAGCGCTGTAGCACAAGCCAAAGTGCACCACTGACCGTGCTGCTGATGACTGCACACACCTCTTTCCTTGGTCAGTTGCCCCCTCTCTGCCTGCATGGCTACCATGGTGCTCTTGGCTTCCGACAGCTCGCGCCTCACGGCACGCAACTGATCCTCGACACCGTCTACCTGTACACCAGGAACCACCCAGTTGTGATGCACCACCAAGTAATCCCACATGTTGGAGACAGTGCTTGGAACTTTGGGCAACTGGGAGAGCACTTTTACAAGGTTCCCAAAGTACTCTTCAGCGTTGTTGACGTGAACTATGACAAGTGGAGGATGTGACAGCGGTGCATGGGTCGGCACTGCGCAAACTGCCTCGACACTTTGCAAATCGGCTGTTTGACTGAGGGACTGACGACTGATTTGGATGGCGATGGGGTGCAGCTCTCGCCACATCACATTTGGCTAAAAAATAAACACACACAAAGCTTTAACAAGAGCCGCCATAGCTCTCTGGTGGCCTGCTGCCATCCCTGATGGGTCGCATGCATTGAAGGTCTGCTCTGTGCATTACCGAGTGACCCAGCCACACACCTCTTTTTGCAGCTCTGCCTTCCTGCCCATACACACCGCCTGCGCTGCCTCCGCCCGCGTCGCCATCGCTGCCAGGGCGGCCTCATGAGATGCCTTCAGCTGATCGTCACGCTGAATGTACTCCTGGATGGGAAGGGCAGACCAATGCCAGGGTTGTGCAAAGCTTGTGCTGACCACCACCAGCATGGCGCAGCACTTGAGCAACAGTGTGCCCAGGGTGCATCGCATGCGAGCTTCTTCCAGGCAGAAACAATTACATTTCCAGGATTGATGAACTCTGCGAACCAACATGCTCATTCTGATGATTTTGCGAGCTTCTCAAACAACCGCACTCAACAACGTCATTGCCAGGCACAGCTTACAGCTGCCGGTGACTAGCAGGGCAGTAATAAGCCATGAAAGCCCATGCAAGCCATGTCAACACATCAATCTCAGCTCCTCACATCGATCTTTGTCTTGACGAATGTCCTTATACCCAGCTCCTCACGATTCTTGCCTTGACCAATGGCTTTGCACTCCCAACTACTTTGCGAGCTTTTCATTTCCCGCAAACCAGTTTGGAGCAGTGCAGACCACAAACTTCTGAATAAGAATCAGCCAGTGTTTGTGCAGCTACTCACTAACTTTTCGCACTGCCTGTCCTCATGAGTTGCTTCTGGACTTCATCATGGTGTACCAACAAACTGTGCCTACACAAAGCCATGCCTCACCTGCTCCATTGCCCTCCTGGCCTCTCTGACCGCCTCCGCAGAAGCCTGCCTGCACATGTCCTCCATGCGCGCACCCCACTCCGCCTCCAGGGCCTGGCGCTGCTGGTGCCAATGCGCAGCGGCCTGGAAGACAGAAAGAAAGAATGGATGAATGAGAACGTCAGTTGGTGTAAGCCAGGAGGCTGGGCAGTAAATCTCAATTGACATGTGAAGGCTGCCTGATGGAGAAAAACAGTCGCTCAGCATAAATCAGTATTGGCTTTGCTTGCTCCAGTGCATTAGTTTCCTCTGGAGCACAGGCTTGCACCACATCAAGCGTCAACTGCATATGGTTGCTATACCCACCAATGTTGCTGCTTACCTCTTCCAACTTGGCCAGCCCTGAGCGATACTCTTCATCCACTAGTGCGCGCCCGTGCGCCCGCTCTGCCTCCAAGGCGTGGGTGGACTCCTGCCAGCAGGCACCAGGCACCACCAGGGGGGCACACATGCGCCTTAATTAAACTGCTTCTGAAGATAAGGGTGGATCAGGGTGGTTTGCTGAATGAGACCACCCGAGGGTGCTCTGTCCACTATTTTGTAACCATTTGTGCACTCCCTGTAAGCTTACACGTCCACACCTTTCAAGTGTAAGGTTCGCAACCAGTAGGTCGTGAACATGCACGTTTTGCTGGAGGGGCAAGAGCGGTACGGGGTAGACATACACCCATTAATCTGTCCTGCCATTCTACGGCATCACTCAAACATTCCTATGTCACTGTGACAAGTTTGATTAAGGTGGCTGCCCATGGGCTCTGACCAGATTCCGGCCAAGTGGTACTCTCCGGTTTTCTGCCACATGGGCAGTGTGCTGTTTGGCGAGCAGCACACGGGATCTTTAGCTCCCTCTCGGACAGGAGGTTGAGCACGTTGCACACACCTCTTGAGAATTACCCACCAGCATCTGCTGGCATCCTCCGGGTATAAGACAAGTGCAGCTGGCAGGCTGAGAGCACACTGTTACGTTGCAAGAAAGCCAGCCCTAGCACAGTCAACTACGCTGTGTGTTGTTTGGGCAGGCTGTCTTGCGGTGTCTCGCAGCCTGTTTCAGCTGCACTCCATGTTAACGCATTTCTGAAAGCTCGGGTGATGATGAAACTGGTGGTTCAATCATCAGCTCAAGTGCGATGGAACCAGAGTACCAGCCTGGACCCTACTAGCATCAAAAATATGAGTTTCCTACTGGAACCTCCTCCCCATGCGCACCTGAGCTGCCTCCTCCAGCCTTGCCCTGCACTGCTCCTGCAGCCGGTGCTCATGAGACGTCCACTCCTCCTCCCGTGCCGCTGACTCCCGCATGCACTGCACACGCACACAATGCAGGAAACCACACATGAAATGCACATGCAAGCAAGGAAGGCACTAACGCATGCATGCGCACGAGTCACAGCACACATGCATCGCACATGCACACAGCGCAAGCAGCCATCTGCTCTTTTGGCATTACAGCCACACAATGGTGTTTGTAAGTGGTTTGATGAGCGGTTAAAAGACCATGCCATTCGCCAGCCGCTACCTGGTATTGTTCTCGGCTGTGCGATCTATATTAGGCGGTCTGTGTCTAGTGCCTGATGAAGCGCTGCGGTTGAAAAATTCGTGGTGTGGAGCATTTGGTTGCCTTCTAAGGCGCCAGCCGCAATCTGGTAACTTTCTAGTCCCTACTGATGCTTTCTATACTGCTGCCTTCGCCTCCTCCGTTCTTAATTTCATGCTTTGTAATCAATCGTGCATTTAGCAGCCAACCCTGCTACCAGGTATCCGTATTTCTTTCCACAGTGTCTCACCTGTTCATCCCTAAGAGCGGTCTCCTGCTCCATGTCGGCCACACGTGCCACCACGTGCTCCAACTCCCGGCGACGCAAGTCCAGCTCATGGCGAGCGGCAGTCAGCGCCCCTTGCAACTGAAGGTGTGGCAAACAGCGGGCAGACGCCCTGGCAGCTAGGCATGCGTACACGGTGATGAGCATCTTGGATGCTTCCACAAGCTAAACAAAACTTTCTGGTAATCCTGGCGTCAGCAGAACACCCTGTCCTTCACGCGATATCAGGGAGCGACTGAAGCTGAAAACTGCCACATGCCACCACGAGCTAACAACAAACAGCCTAACTCTGGTAAGTTTGCACATTACTGTCCCATGATCCAGGGACACCCTGGCATGAACACACATGGGTCCATTCCAATAGTTATGCAGTGTAGGTGAAGACGCCACTGCTGAGCCTTTCACCTGGTCCATTGCGGGATGCATGGATGCCCTGCCATCCTCCTGCCCGGCTGCATGTGCGTCCTTCCGTGTCCGCTGCAGCTCTAGGGCCTTGGCTTGAAGGATCTCCTGTGATTGCATTGAACACACTTGGCCAAGCCCTTGCATTGGCTGTGACCGGCCCAGTATAACTCATCTGCTGATTTGATCCGAGGCCCAAGCAGCAGGTGTTGTCGTCATGGTCGTTGATTTGCTGGTATTATCAACCAGTTCGCTGGCTGGGAAATCATTACGAACCCTGTGGACATTCAGGTCAATGGAAGAATGCAAAGAACAGCAAAGTCAACGCAACCGAGCGGCAACTGCCTGGCAACACAAGCACTGCCCTGATCACTCTTCAAGCCCATATGTTGTGACCTCACCTCCTGCCTTTCCTTTGCCCTGGCCAGCTGTTGCTGGTGTGCCTGTGCCAGCTCGTCCAGCCGTTGCTGTGACTGCTCAGCTGCCGCCACAGCCGCCAGCCGCGACTGCTCCAGCACCTGCCCACACTGAAGCTGGAGGTCCTCTATGCGCAGTGTCAACAGCTGCAGAAAGCATACTGCCAGATAGATAACGTTCAGGTGGTTGGTTGACATAACTCAGGTGATATGCAAAACAAAGGCTAGACCAGCCACATGCCTGCTTGCCAGCATTGTCAAGAGCTGTACGGCCTACTGGTCAGAAAGCAGTGCCAACAGCAGATCAGTGCTAAGAGCGCCTGCCATAGTAAGCACCTCCAGCACTGAGACCAGTGGATTGGCTGGCAACATGTCAAGGCCGTGAGTCGCTTACTGCAGTCACAGTCCATGCAATCCAGTCTCCCGCAAGAGCACCAGTCGGATTTTGAAGCAGAAGCGTCGACTTGTTCGCTACTACGCTATGGGCAAGTTGGCAAGAACCACACGCAGCTGATATAAGGATAATCATGCCAAACTCAGTCTGCAATTCAGCTACTTGTACGTCTCACCTCAAAGGCGGCGGTCGCCACCTCCAGCTTCCTGTCTGCACTGGTATCCACAGCCGCCGCCGCACTCCCCAGTACCCGGCTCACACGCTGCTGCAGCTCCACATACCCCTTACTGGGACCCGTGCCCGCTGCACCATCCCCAGGCAAAGGCATGGGCCAGGGGCCACGGCCGCCCGCTCTTAGCAGCGGGCCAGCAGCGGGAGCAGAAGCACGCACAAGAGGCTTGCATGCGGGTGATGGTGCAGGGTGGGGTGAAGTGGCCAGAGTATGTGGTGGGTGGGCTAGGAGGTGGGGGTAGCCGTGCAGAGAGTACCAGGAGGCCAGGGGCCGCAGGACTGACGCCTCACAACGCTCAAGAAAGGAAGTCCTGTGACAGGCCAAGTCAGGGCAATCAACAATAAAGCATACAGGGAGTGGCAGGGAGTGCTGTGCGAGTGCAATTCCGAGGTTCACGTGCCGCCGTACACATTTCTTTTACGTAGGACAAGACTCAAGAGCCGCACTGATTGAGGTTCAAAACGAAGCACACCACTGAAAATCATGATTGACACATGTATGGTAATGCACACGTTCAGCTGATGCGGGTAATTCCTGCCCAGAAATATCTGCGCTGTCAACCCTTGCCCAGCCCCCCCAGCCCCCTCTGCTCTCACCCGGCCATTCGTTGACTCGCACCTCTTGCCCAGCCAAGCCTTTGCCTCCTCAAGTTGCATTCTCAGCTCCGCCGCCTCGATGCCTGTCGCCTCCGCCTCCCCCGCCTTTACACGCAACTGACCGTCCAGCTCCGCCAAGCGCTGGTCCAGCAGGGCCACCTTGGACTGCGCCTCCTCGGCCACTGTCACGGCCTGGGTGGTGGCCAGACGCCAGGTGCCCACCTGACATGTGCAGGGCGCCATGCGAGTTGCAGTTAACACAAAGAGCGCATTGCGACAGCGGTGCTGGTTGTTATACTTAACAAAGCAGTGCGGATACAGTGGCTGAGTAGAAGGAGCTGATATCATCAACTCATATGACCGCTGCACACCAACAGCCACTACGTGCGAACTAGTGTGCAACACACTTGCTATGCGCGCATGGCCAACATGGACCACTCCCAACACGGTGGTCCTGAGCAAGGTTGGTCAGTGAAGAACATACCCCATGCATGGCAGCCTTCAGTTACCTCATGCTCTAGCGCCATGCTGCTGCTAGCCAGTCGCCTGCGCGCCTCCGCCAGCGCCCCGGCCAGTGCCCCCTGCTCCTGCGCCATGTGGTGGGACTCGGCCTCAGCAGCCTCGTGCACAGCAGCAGCCTGCAGGGATGCAACGGGCAGCAGGCACACCCTCGCATGGCTGCATGTGCAGCAAACCTGACCTAGTGTAGTTGCATGACGGTCACGGACTCTGATGGCTTTGCATCACAGCCTGTAAGAATGTGCCCAAAACCGAGTCTGCACATATGTCGGACTGCCAGACAAGCAGCAGCAAGCCGTACGTGTAGCATTCAACCAATCACGCACATAGACAAGTCTGCACTAGGTGCGCGTTGGCGAGCACGTTTCATGTGATGGTGGCAACATGCTGAACACCGCAACAGTCAAGCAAAGCACACACATCATGGTGATTCAGCAGCAACTTGCAGAGAGCCCTGTACTGCCAACCAGTAAGCTGCACGTAGTAGCGGTCAACCAATCACACACGGCATTGCCAGAAGCAACGTGCAGCTTTTCCTGACTCACATGTTGCCTGGCTCCCTCCGCATCCCCCTCCGCCACCGCCACCGCCCTCGCCCTGGCCTCACGCTCAGACTGTGCTGCCACAGCCCGCCCCTCCGCCTCCACAAGCCGCACACACAGGCCCTCCCGCTCGTCAACCCACGTCGCCTCGGCCGCCTCAAGTGTGGCCACGTGCCGGCGGGCGGAGAGCAGCTGCTCGCGCAGGTGCTGCGTGGTTTGGCGAAGACCCTCCGCCTGCAGCACACACATGATGGTGTGAATGATTCTTATTTTATGTGTTGGTGTGGGTGTTTCTGTCCCAGAACTGTCCCAGTTTGCTTTCCGCAAAGGCAAACACCTGTTTTCTTATCAGCGGAGGTTTGAGACTGAATTGGCAATGACCAAGAAGCAAAGCACACACTTGCTCAGATAGCCATCTGCGTGCCATGCGCACATGACCAGTTTGCAACAGGCATGGCATGAAGCGGGCCAGAGCTTCAATGTCAGTGACTCTGAACTGCTGTAGTCAAGTCGTGTGCTCCTACATTCAATTGTTTATTAGTACACAATATCATGAAGCATGACCCACCTCAGCCTGCAGTGTCACATGGTCTGCATGTGTGGGTCCAGGCATGTGCGCCCTGCCTCCTCCACCTCTAACCTCCAGCTCTATCAAGCGCTGGGTCAGCAGCCGGTTGGACTGCCTGCAGCCCTCCAGTTCAGCTTGAACAAGCACCAGCTCAGCCGCCGCTGCCGCTGCTGCTGACTGGGCCTGGCTGGTGCTGCAGCTACCTGCTGGAGCGCTGCTTGGAAGGTGGGGTCCATCAGGGCGGAGATGTATGCCGGTTGCTGCCGCTGCCACCTCTGCTGCTTGGCCTGTGCTGACGGACGCCTGAAGCGCCTGTGCAGCAGCAAGCCGGACAACTTGCATGATTCTGCTTGCCAGATTGACATTCTTGTCAAATGCCTTTGCTGATTGGTCAGACATAAAAAAAAGATGTTTGCCAGTTCTGGGACAATTTGGTGATGATGCGATGGAACTGGGGTGACGTATGTACATGTGGCCACATGACCAGTGTCAGTCTGACTGTGGTGAGAACCTGGGATCTACGGTTTGAAATGGGTGGCGGCCACGCCCATGGGAATCCGCGCAGAAGCTGGCTCAGGTCATAAGGCATAATCGCATTTACAGAGTCATGAGCGGACGAGAACACAACTCTGCACACGTACTCTAGACACACGCACTCCGGTTTTTGAAACGGCCAGGCACATGAATGCATGTGACAGGTTTTAAGGTCAACCTAAGCATAATATACCATGTATTGTTTGACCCAGAAGTGGCACTGCGCCGTCCAGCAACATCAAACATTCCACACCATAGAAGAACAATACTCACATGATGTCAGTGTCACACTTCAAAGCACACGGAGTGAAACTGGATACCTCACAGGAATTGTCCCAGAACTGGCAAACTTCTTTTTTTCGTGCCCAAATCACTTCAATGCGTCCAAGTGACAGCAGGGCCCTACACCAAGCCTGGATGATTGCTTCCACGGTGAAGAACATGTGGTTAATTGGTGCTCGGCACAGTCCTGCTTGGAGTGGCAGGTGGGGTGTGTGCCTGATATGCATTTTCCACTGACCTGTAAGCACCGCTCGGTTTCACATTGTAAATGCTGGCTGGCTTCTAGCCGCTGATCCATCCCCTTCAGCCTGGCAGCTGCAGCCATGGCTGCCGCTACCGCAGCATCCCTAGCCAGTTTCAGCTCCCGTTTGCACTCATGCAACTGTGCCTGCAACCCTGCAGCCCCGGCTTCAGCAGAGTCAGCTCTGGCTCTGGCCTGTGCCAGCCCCCGCTGCACTGCCTCAGCAGCCTCCATGGCTTTTGCCTGCCCCATGTCTGCTCCTGCCTGTGTCGCATGGCTGGTAGAGGCACGGTCTGCTGCTGCAGTTACAGCTGCTGCCTTGGCTTCCTGTAACTCATGTTCCAACTGTTGATTCAAACGTTGTGGTTCCTGCATCTGCTCATTAACAAGGCTGGTAATATGGGTTTGGCTGTCAGGCTGGCCGACAGTTGAGATGGGCACATGAGTCGCAGCGCCAGCCGTGCTGGTAGGCTGGGTAGTGCTGGCTGCCCCCGCTGGCATGGCTGTGGCATCGGCGCCTGCTGCCAACTTGTCAGTGGCGTTTGACACGACAGCCTGGCTGTTGGTGGCAGTTGGACCTGGAATGTGGCCAAGGACATGGTGTTGTTGCGCCTTAAGATCTGTCGGTGCAGAGAGCTGAGCGTTTAGGGCTTCAACTTCTTTCTGCAAAGCCTGGTTTCTGCAAGGCATGCATGGAAAGTAGCATTCAGGCAGTAGGTACTGCGTTCAGGCAGCGGGTACAGAATGCAGCTGCCTGTCCTGCTGCTTGTCCTGCTGCCTGTCCTGTTGTTCATAGTCATGTTGTTCGCCACTAACAGGCCATGACAGCTACCAACGGTGTGGCGCAGCCTCACTTGTGCACCAGGGCTGATGCTGCCTGTTTTGCCTGATGTGCTTCTTGCTGGGCTACGTGCAGCTTCTCCTCCAGGAGCTGGGCCTGCTGCCTCCACATGGCGGCATCCGCCTGGGCTGATTGCAGGTCCTGAAAGGCACGGCAGTGAACAAATTGTTGTTATAACTGGCACTTAACAGAATATTGTCTTTAGAAAACCAGCATGCCAAGAGTAATGCGATGTTAGGTGCTACTTGTGTACATGATGTTATTGGATGCCGCATGCAAAGCGTGATAGTCCATGTGAGTCAAGAAAGTAGTCCAGGTAGTCTCGAGGTGGGCGCACACAGGCACCCTTGGACACAGCGTACCTCCTGAAAAGCTGGATTATGCAGCATGGGCGGCTCAAGAACGTCTTGTATCTGCTCCACAAGCGTTGCCAATGCAGTCGCGTCCACCGCTCCATTTTGGTCGTGACCGCGCAGCACCGACTCCAGAGTGTCAAGCACTCCTAGCCTGCTGGAATTGTACCTTCTAAGCGCATCCTCAAGATAATCCGCCATTTGCAGCTTGCTAGGTGATTTCGGACGTAGGGCTTACCATGTCCGACGCATGGACGACACGCCAGTAATGACACCGCACATTGCTGGTTTACAGTGAATTGCTGTATGTAGCCGACACTACAGCAACGGGCAAACAGGCACAGCAACGGTTTCTGACGGTTGCACCTGCTTCCTCCCTGCTGCATGACCGATATGACAATCAAGCAAACTTATCGACTTTGCAAGCTTCTGCCATGGCAAGTACTGGTTGTGGGCTACATGCGGAAGACTCAGACGATGAGGACGAGCACCTGGCTGCGCAGCACACCAGCACCCCATGCGCTAGCACCAACACCGGCCAGTGCAACGGCTCAGGCGGCTGTCACACATCAGCTGGTGCAGCTGAGCATGGCACGAGCACACATGCCTGCCACAAGGCACAGCATGGCCAGCATAAGCCACAAGGCAGCTGGGCCCGTGCAGCTGTGACCCTTGGAGAAGCAGCCGATGTCCCAGGCAGCACTCTAAGACCTGCAGCAACGAAGCATGACACCTGTGCAAAGTGCAAGACCCAGCCAGCAGTGGTACGTGGCGTGTGCACTTGCATCGCCATGCGTTTGACACCTGCCCGGCATCCATGCACATATGTGTGGTCATGTTGCATGCTGCAGGTCAGCGTGCGCCATGGAGAGCCAGTCTGCCAGGCCTGCCTTGACCTGTCTGTCACTGGCAAGGTGGTTAATTCATGCACTCATGGCAAGGAAGCATGAGCGCCAGCTAGTAGATGATGAACCCCAGCCAAAGCCAGTTACAGCAAACAGCCTGCTGCAGTAGTGCATCAACGCAGATGGCTCTCGTATGTGACGTGGGCAGTGCAGGCAAAGCCAGGATCACTGTATACGCATACGGATACGCATACACATACGTACACAGCCACCTTGGCCGTCTCCAGTATTCCGTGTTTCAGAACCGCCAAAACGCTTTTGACCGTTTTGGGCAGTTTTAGACATGAAAATGACGCATATTGCCTGTAGACTGGATGCGCTGTAGCAAGTGGCAAACGTCTGCATTTACCCAGCAAATTGATCACAAGTGCAGAAACCGCCACATGGCACGTATCGGTTTCTAGCTCGTCCGGGAGACAGGAGATGGCGTATACGAATATGTATACGGCCCAAAAAGTGATGTATACGGTGATCATGGGCAAAGCCAATAAACAACGCATCTTAGGCCTGGCACAGCAGGTCTAATGTGGACCATGTGGCCCCATGTGTCCCATGTGCAGGTGCGTGCTGCCAAGGCGCGGGGTGCCTTTCTTCACCGGGAGAAGGTCCTTGTGGCGATCTCTGGCGGTGAGTGGATGTCCCAGACGTATCAGATCACCAATCAGTGGGAGGGATTAGCTGTGACCACCACATGCAGTGAATGGGTTGTGTATTGATTGAGGGGTCGTGTCAGTGGCATCAGAATAAAAATTAAATGCAATTCAGGACAGAGTTGCCACCTGGTATGCGATGATGCTATGCGCGGTCTGGCTGGCTCATCCACCAATGCACTGCCTATCCTATATCAGCTCTCTGGTACGCCAAACAGCTCATGTTTACATCTGGGGTGCCCTCCCCATTGCAGCACAGGATGGCTGTCCCTTCCTGCCCAGCCTCTCATCCCACTATAGTGCCACAGCTAGTCAACACCCAGAACGCCCGGCACAAGCGCTACCTCAGGTCACTGCACTAGGTGGTCACAGCAGCATGATGACTGGAGTTGCACCTTGACTGCATGCATCACTGGTTGCATGCATGCAGGATGCTCTTCTTTGGCTCTGCTGGCATGCATCCTGGACATACAGTGCGCCAACCCAGACAAGCTGGAGAAAGGAAAGGTGCGCATCATCTCAAGACGCTTGTGTCACTTGACCAGTGCCTGCTTGGTTTCCAAGCCACAACTTGTACAAGTGTCAACAACTTGTCGGAGATTGCCTTGTATTATGTATGGCTGTAGATCGGTGCTACGGAACTCAACGCTCGTTTGCAAACGTTTGCATATCCAAGGCTGGACTTGTCGCTATTCGCGCCAAACCTCATCATGATACTATGCAACAGGCTTGCCTAGCCTGACGGAATCTATGTTTACTTTTTTGCCCAACCGCGCTCAGGTGGCCCTGGAGTTGATTCCAGTCCACGTGCAGGAGGGCGCTGTGTGGGGCTGTGGCACTGCCCAGCTGCGGACACACGAGCAGCAACTGAGACAGGCTGTGGAGGCCACTGGGTGCAAGGTGCCCCTTATGGTGCTGCCTCTGGGTGGTGTCATGAAGGAGCAAGAGGATAGCAATGGACAAGCAGTGACCAACAAGGATCAGCATGTCAACAGCAGTACTCAGCAGCTAACCGAGGGGCAACAAGCCAGCAGCAGCACTGGGCGGCAGGGTGGTGGCGGTGGCATTGCTCCGGGCGTCGATGGAGGTGGTGATGTGGCTGCGGAGCAGGATGCGGTTGTCAAGGCAATGGTACATGTGAGTGGATGCGTAGGGCAGGTAAATGGGCTGCATGGCTAGCCTGGAAGCGTGCATGGAGGCATGGTGCTCTAATCTGATGAATCGATCAGGATTGATAATCGAACAGTAGCATGAAAGAGGGTCAAGCAGACGTAAACAGGGCCAAACATGCGCATGGTGGCGGTGTTGAGCAGCAGCCGGGGCAGACCAGGTGTGCAGTGTAAACGGTTGCATGGAAGGGTACATGCAGTCATGGTGCAAAGATGTTGGATTTCATCATGCGGACTGAAATGCCATGTGCGGGTGACAACGGTGTGACGGTGTTGCAGTCAGCGGTGCCACGGTCTATGCCTTGGAAAAGACCTGACGCTGGAGCTGCAGTGGAATTGCAGTGGGGATGTGGCGGACGCCAAGAACCCCTCTACTTGAACAACTGCCAGAACTGGATCCATAGTTTGGCATGTGTCAGTCGCAGGGTCCAATCCCACGCGTACGTTCCGTTGCCCCGCAGGCTGTGCGTGACGTGACGGGCCGCGAGGACCTGGTGCGCCACCTGCGGGACCAGCTGATCGCAGACACGGCCCGGCGCCTGGGCTGCACCAAGGTGGCCAGGGGCGACTGCGCCAACACGCTGGCCATGCGCATCATCAGCGACACGGCCAAGGTGGGCAGGCAAGGATAAAGATGTTACATTTCTCAAAGATGCTCTCTGCTCAGCAAGGACTCGAATGACAAGGAACTGTGGGAGGGCGGAAATCACAAGGATGTGAGGGAAAGGAGCATTGAAAGGGAAAGGGAAGTGAAGCAGCAAGACCTGCTATCACAGCCCAGCTATCAAGACCAGCTGGAACTCATGCAACCCATGCACAATGGCGGTGGTTGTGCAACGTGCCTGCATTGCTGGCAATGCTATGCCATGTCAAGGTCGGTCAAGCAATTGATTGTAGCGCTGGCCTGTGTTGCTCAGGGTCGCGGCTTCTCCCTGCCCGCTGACGTTTCTCTTGCGGACGCGCGCCACGGCCCCGGTGCCCCCGCGCTGGTGCTGCCCTGCCGCGACATCACGGCCAAGGAACTGGTCTGGTTCTGCAGGTAGTTGGCCCTAATCCATCATGGTATACTATAAGTCATGCATGGGTTGTGATGATGCCATACTGCTGCAGAAAAGTGGTGCTCAGTACATGAGCTGTTGAAGTGTGATTAAGGTAGCATTTTTTCCACTTTCCATGGTAATTGAAGGAGTGGATTCCTGAATGGAACGCAAGGCAGAGGCCATGGCGATGCACAGTGCTCAGGCCACGGTGCACAGTGCTCAGGCCACGGTGCACAGTGCTCAGGCCACGG